>CM052454.1:770361-849166 GCA_028533085.1 Varecia variegata
TGACCAAGTCACTGGAGTTAACCAGCGACGTGTCCACATTGTTCTCATCCCACGGAGTCACCCTGCACCAGCCCTTGTCACCCAGACTGTCCCGCCTGTCTTCTGCCGGCACCGTCGTCACCCTGACCCGTGGCGCTGCACCAGGCCTGGAGAAAGGACCCCAGCTGGGCGCTGGGGACAGAAGTCGCGTCTCAATCTGCCGGGCCAGGCCGCCAGCGCAAACGGCTGTCCCACTAGACGGGGCGGGGACGGTGCTGCGGCCCTTCCTTCCATTCTCCCCGCAACGCTGAGCGATCCTCAGCCGCTGAGTCGCTTCCGCTAGTGCGGAGGGAAGGTGGCGTCAGTGTCATCAGGCAGCCCTGAAGTGGGCATTTGCCGGGCACTGCCCTGTGCGCTTGCCAAGTACCACTCAGTCGTAACCTTTTGACCAGGGTCCACTGACTGCCCTCAGTCCCCAGATGTGAGCTCGAAGCGCAGACCGGTTAAATGACACACAGGAGCCCGGGATTTGAACCCAGGCAGGCTGGTTCCCTTGTGGTGGTGTGGGCTGGCCTGAGCCTGCGTTGTGGGTGCTTCCTCTTGGGTCGGTTGTCCAGACTTAGAACCAAGAAGAATGAATTGAGACCTCCGCACAGGCCCAAGACTGAGATGGAACCGAACGAGCCGGCTCTTGGAAATCATCCCTCGCCACCTGTTCGGCGACTGGCTTTCCCCAGCGCGCTACCCTCGCTCCCTTGCAGAGTCTTCATGGCGGTCCGGGAGGCAGCTCTTGCCTGCGTTAGTGCCACCGGGGGAAACCGAGGCTGAGCTAGGTCCCTAGCGGCCCAGCGAGCGAGAGAGACGGGAACCCAGGCTCACGCCCCAGAGGAGATGGGCGACCAGCCAGGCGAGGGTGCGCAGGGGCAGGGAGAGGGTGGTGATGAGAGGAGTGTCGCTGTTCCTGCAGCCTCCTCCGTCCAGGGCTCTAGCCTACTATCGCCTCCTAGGAATCAGCGACAATACTTGCCTCCTGCTAGGCTCTAGACCAAGGGAACCGTAAGGGGCCCTTGGGAATTGCACTTGGTCCCTGCCTTGCCCCTGGCTCGCGTGGCCCACACAGCCTCCACGTGCAGGGTCTGTGCAGCTGCTTCGCTGAGGGCGACACCTGACCCCCCACCCCCACCCCCGTGCAGATGGTGGCTTGTCTTGTTCTGCCAGGTCGGGTCGAGTCCACGTCCAGTTTCAGGGCTCTGCACCCTTTGGTGGGTCAACTCAAACACGGTGGGGGCGGGCGGGGTCTGCCTTTGCCGGTTACCTTAGGGGCAGAGCCCTCCTGGGGTCTCTCCCGCAGAGACCTGGTTTGCCCACGTGGAAGCCCATCGTGTGGCCTTCTCTGCACTCAGCCCTGCTCTGTGCCTTCTGTCTGTCTGGAGAATCCAGACATCAGGCACTCCCGAGCCTCCCTTGCCGCCCAAACTCTGGGCTCAAACTCAGCCTTGGGCATAAAGCGGCTAATCCGGCCCCCCAGGTACGAAGTGGAAGCGGCTGCACCCGCAGGGCCTTGGCTGTCTCAAGGGTATTTTCACAAGCATAGGGAACCCCGCTGAACATTGACTGCCTGGGGCCTCAGGTGAGCTGACACTAGAATGCAGGTAACGCCGTGGGGCACGTGATGACACGCACACAAGGTATTAGATAGTGAAATTATGCTCAGAAAATATATTCTTTGTAACTCTACTCAGTTTTCTTCCTCATGACCAATTGCTCTCCTGTACAACTTCACGCAAACTATTTTCTCAAAACCATCTTATGTGAAAATATGCAACAAGGAGCACTCATTACTGTACGGACACTCATCCAAGCAAAATGACAATCCTAAAACTTGTTATTTTAAAAAAAATTGCTACCTTTGACAACATTCACCCCCAACCATCTTAAACACACACACACACACACACACACACACACACACACACGGGACCATGTCTGAACAGGTATGAAGCTGTTCAGACCTAAGTTAAATTTCAGGCCCAGGGAATCTCAACATCCGGGTCATTCTATTCAATATGTTTATTCTTAGCAATTTGTGAGTGACTTATTTGGGAAGTCTGGATATTACACCTCTTAAAAATATGAGTTTACTTTAAAACTTTAAAGGAGATTGGGAATGATATCTTGCTTATTATATTGCATTACCAGAGACTATCCAGTGTGTCTGGGAAGCAGCTTTTTATTCAGCAAGTTCAAGAGAACAAATACAAGTTTCGATACTCCACTCTCATCTCCTCCACTTCACAATGTGTGTCCAGTATTTTCTATAATGGCCATGATGTTTCTATTATTTGTGACAAGTTGATCTTTGAATTTTTAAGAGCCCACTTCTCCAAGTATTGGGCATTGAGGAAAGACTTACATTGTTAGTGTTTAAGCATTTTTGAAAGCCTGTTGAAAGCTGAAGGCTTTCCATGTAATGTTTGGGGAGACATCCCCCATGTACATTAAGTTAATGCTAACGGATTAAATTATGAAACACCTGTGATTCACTGGAATCGAAATCATGAAAGACGGTTTTCACTCAAACAGTTCAACCGCCAATATGAGCAGAGGAGGAGTTTGGAAGCACAATTTGTGAAGAAATTAAACTCTATTTCCAAGGCCCTAACAAAGCAATGTGAATCGTCCCTGTTGTGGTTACTAACTGGTGTGGACTCGGTTCCTCTCTCTTGCTCACTCGCTCTTTCTCTCTGGACTCTCTTTCCCTTAGAGAAAATCAGATGTCTCTCTGCTCAGGCTTCAGGAAGGTACACCATGGGCAAATTCCAGGCCACAAATGTGCACCCTCAGCCTAGAGTCCTTTCCCAGGAAGGCCAGGCTCTCTGCCGCCCAGCCCCCCAGCTGCCCAGCTCCTCACGGTCTAAGGCCATCCCTCAGAACGCCAGCTGAGACCAGACCCAGGACGGGCGTGCCATATGTCAATCAATGCCTCTCTGTTTAGCTCAGGAATCACACACAACCTGAAACAGAGAGGACAAGTGTTAGGACTCAGGTACTGAATCTTGGGTTACTGTCCCTTCTCCTGATGGCGTGAAGAAATTTAATGTAGAGCCTCTCAATTTGGAGACCTTCTCAAGACCTACAGTCAGTCTTCTCAAAACCTCATTTGAGCCTGCGGGACAGCCCTGGTCCCCAGTCTGCCTGGAAAGCCTGGCACAGAGGGCAAAGAGGCTCAGAGAGCGGCTGGCTGTGACCTGGCTCCATTTCCTCTCCCCCTTCCCAGCCCCCACCTCTCCATGAAGTTCTTTCAAGGGCTGTGTCTGAGTCTGAGAGGGACTTTGAACCTGCACATTTGACGGAAAATCAGGCTATTTCTTGCTAGAATGCTAGACATTCATCTGGGGAGGGGTATAGAAGCTGGGAGAAGCCAGAGCATCAGGATATTGGATATTGGACTTGGTTCACAGGTGAGCGTGAGGCATTGATTTCAGACCTGTGGTAGTTGCCTCTTCCAACATCACTTCGGTTTGCTAGCCCTTCTAGAATTCATGCTCAAAGCCATTAATCCAATTGACTACCACCCAGATCCAGGAGAGGAAATGAATAATTCACAGCTTCCAAAGATCATGCAGCTCTCAGCTGAGCTCCAACAGATGTGTCAGTGAGACTTGGGATCCCTCAGAGAGAAAGTTTTAAACTTAAGAAAGGTAGATTATAATTATAATGATAATAGCAGCAATAGTAGTAGCAGCAGCATTAAAAACATTACCATTTATTGAGACAGAGGAAAAGCTGAAGAGAGAAAAGCATGTGTGAGTCGGGAGTAATAACCCCTACAGCTGGTTGCCTGCAGTCCCTCCTCAAAGGCTGCAAAATTATCCCCCCTGAGCCTCTGCCTTTGACGGGACCCTCCTGGGAAACATTTCCTCATTTATCACCCGGCGAACCAACCACAATACTTAGGGTGAGGAACAGGCCCAGACTGGGCTTGCCATGTATAATTATAAAAAACAAAGTGCCTCCTCATCCCTGCAAACCACGACCCAGTTCAGCAAGTCTGGCTTTTCTTGACTCCCCAAGATGTGAACAAATAAAAATACAATGAAATATCAGATTAAGATAACCTCCTGCTTTCTCTTTTTAAACCCGCCCAAGTATCCTTCTCTGGGTAGAAGCAAAGTGATAGACAATGAGTTAACAAGCCGCTGAGCAGCATTTTTGGCACAGCCCCGAGTTTACGCATGAAGCCACCATTTCTGTTTCTCTTCCGTATCCAAGTAGCCAAGTTTAGCCCTTAGAACGTCCCATGCTGAATGGCGAGGCTCAGCAAGGCAATACTGCTCCCTCACATTCTGTCCTCTGCCTCCCCCAACCCTCCCAGCCCCTTCCAGAGACCTCCCTGTGGGAAATTAATAAGCTTAGGAAGGAGCTGCCACCGTCTGTTTCCTTGGCATCCTCCTGTCTCCCAGTGTGTTTTTCCCCTTCCGCCATGAATTGCCACACTCTTTTGACAACGAAGCTTTTGCTGGTGTGGTGCTTCGGAAATAGGATTCGAGTGGAATGAACCGGGACTAGAAAGAAATAGAAAAAGAAAAATGTGTTTTCACTCTTACATGGTAATAACCTTTAAGTGAAATTATTCTTGGAGAGGTCACCTGCCTCCTGTCACAGAAGTTGAGATATTTTGGGCCTCATTTCTCGACCCTGGGAGGAGAAAGGGCATTCCCATTCTACTCCTCTCTGAGAATCAGATTTTCTTTCTCACCCTTTTCTCCACCCTCTCACTTAGGTCATAAAAGGCACCAGCTCCGAGAATCATTCATCAACATCTCTCAGGCTCCTCTTCCAACACAATACTGCAGTTTCCTACCATGCATTTCTTACCACAACTACAAGGAGTCTTGCTACAGTGGAGCAAGGTGAGCATACCTACTTTTCATCGTCACCCTTCTAATCATTTAATTGGAAATAAAATCCTAGGGAAGAGAGCTTCAGATAGATGCATAAACCCATTGTTCCGTGGGAATTACATAAAACTATTGACTGAGGTACATTTTTATAGGACAGTCTGAAGCTGAATAAATGCCTCCACCCTTCATTTAGTATCAGTGAGTTCCAGTCAGTAATAACGCACAATGGTGACAAAGTAGTTTATGCACCATTTTAGCCCATAAATTTCTGGGGAAATAAAAATAATTTGTAGATTTTCTTTATCTTCTATTAATGATTGTCATTTAGACCCTTTATATGACCAAGCAAAATGTGTACCACTTAAAATACTAGAAAGCTCTCCAAGTAAGAATTTCAACTTAATCTCACTCATTTTTTATGTCAGTCATTTAATCCATAAGACAAAGAATTGGTTGTATTCATAAAATGTGAGAAATGCCTTTATTTAGAGGTGTTTACCTGAAAGCAGGAGGGAAAATCTAATCAGAGGGCAAAAAAGTGAAACTGAAATGCAGCATCTGATGGCCAGATTCTCAATAAATCTCTCCCCTCTCTGATGTCTAGAATTTCAGCTATTTTCTAGCTTGTGACTTGGAAGGTCAAGCTCTCCCACGCTCAACTTAAGTACTAGCAGCATGATTTTGTGCAAACCGGAGTCAAGGTTTCAGACTTCAAAGAAGACACAGTCTAAATGTTCTCTAAATTTAATAAGAGAAAGGCCAAGCACACACACACACAAATGCCTTCCATCTAGAGTTTGTTTTCTAAATGCCCACGTACTGGATACTTTTATATTTATAATTAGGTAAGAGGATTTTTTGGAGTGGCTTGTATGGACAGATGACTTTTCCTGAGAAAGACAGACTTCCTATTCTCTAGATAGCAGCAAAAGAACACACTAAGGAGTGGTCAGTTCAACAGATTAATGGAATGATGTCCCCAAACATCACCCAGCCTCCCTCCCCAGTGCCCACTATTGCCTGGATCAGGCTGTGGTGTCTAAGGGGCCACAACACTCTCATAGCTACTTCTGTCTTAACTTGCTGTTGTTCACACCTGTGCCTCCTCTGTCCTTTTTATTCTTTCTTCTACTCCAAATCCACTTAAATGTCTGGCCATTATTCTTCAACCCTGAGGGTTATTTTCCAGACGTTTGAGACAACTCTTTCGACATTTCTAAACTCTCACCTTTCTTTTAAAGAAGTGATTGGGGAGGGCAAATGCTTTCATTTCTGGTGCACGTGTGTGTGTGTGTGTGTGTGTGTGTGTGAGAGAGAGAGAGAGAGATATTAATCTCGTATTCAATGGAGCAGCCAGTCATAAGACAATCAGTAGCTACACACAGCTGCAAATTCTCATACACAGACATGTGAGAGCCCTCATTGCACTGAGCCTTGGTCATTAAGAGTCACCCTTCGCCAAGCTATTTAAAGCTGCACCTATTTGCGTAAGAGAAAAGACATTTTAAGATGAAGATTTGCAAAAAGCTTTCTTTGTAAAGTCAGTAGCTAACTTGAAAAATATGGAAGAATTCTCCACTTTCTCTCAATATATGGGGGTTTTGCAGCCCTTCCTTCCCTAAGCCCCTAGTCAGTGGTTCTGATTAGGACTGGGGAAGTTGTGTGGGGTGCTGACCAGAAAAGAGAAGGGAGCACACAGAGAGAGAGAGAGAGAAAGAGAAAGAGAGAGAGAGACAGGGGCAAAGGGAGAGAATGAATTTAGTGGGAAGTTGTCCACACTTCATGTCTCCTGGGCTAAACCCTTCCCTGGCCTCCTCGGACGGCGGGCACCCGGCAGTCAGAGCCTCCCTGCCCGGCTGGGTTCCGGAGAGGGGTCTCAGAGCTGCAAGAGGGTCAAAATAACAAGCTGAGCTGCTCTCTGCCAACTCGCCCACTCCAGATACTCACCTATTTCAACACTGGAAAAAGCCAAAGCTGCCTCCACTTTAAGTCGTGGCTCTGCTTCCTCCACTTAGCCAGCTACTCAATCCGATTTCCCCTAATGCTACCGGATTGCCCACTTCGGAGCAGTCGTGGCCTGGGTGGGGCCGAGGGAGGTGAGGGGCTGTCTAACCCACTCGAAGGCCTCGCTTCCCTTAGAAGCAGAGAATTGAACTGCAAGAAAGAACCCCGGAGCCCCCAGTGAAATTGTGTCGCTGCGCCTGTAGGAGTCAACTTTCAGGCTGTTGAAGACCCCAAGTCATTAGCATCAGCTGCTGCACTGAGGGGCGAGCCAGCGCCTCTAAGTGGCTTAGCGCACGAACGAGGCTCCGGAGACCGTCTGGGCAACTCCATCCACCCGCCGCTGGACGTGCAAAGCTCTCTGGAGCCCAGCTCAGTAATAATTTTTCCCCACCCCCACCCCGAGGTCGTAGAGTGCTGCCAGCCCCCGTTACGGGATCCTCTGGCGACTCCGCAGATCGCGCCAAGCACAGGGTAAAAGAGCAGGAACAGCTCGAGGCCAGTAACCTGTGCTCGTGCCACCAATCCCTGCCCCAGCCCAGCTACCTGCGCTGAGACCAGAACGCCTCTCTTAGTCCCCTTCCGAGACCTGGCGACGTCCTCCCTCTGTGCCCTTACCCCATCCCCTGGGCCGCGAGGAGGCTGAGCCAAGTTCTCACCAAAGCGCATCCTTCCTGCGTGTGCACCGGAGGGCTGGCGGTGCGAGCGCTCCGAGGGGAGCTGGCGCCACTTTATCACCCCCGTGCAACTAGCCGCGCACACCGGCGGCGGCTCGGTGGCCAGAGAAGCCCTCGGGGGCGTCTGCAGCTCCGTCCCCCGCGCGGGACTCAGACCCTGGGGAAACGCGCGCGGGATCCGCGCACGCACTGCATGTCCAGTGCTGTCGCAGGTTCTCCAAGTGCCCAGCGGAAAGGAAAAAGGGCCTCTCCAGTCCTTTTGGTCCCTTCCTCTCCAATCTCAAAACTGATGTTCCCCTCCTCGGCGTCCCAGAGGGCCCGGGCCCCAGTGGCATTCGGGTCGCCCCGCCGCCGGGAGGGCGCGGGACCGGGGCGCGGGCAGGCGCGGAGCGGGCTGCGAGGCAGGCGGCGCCGGAGGGAGCGCCCGGCCCAGCAAAGAGTTAAAGGGAGGGGACGTGGGCTGTCACGCGTCATTGGGCAGATTATGTGCAGCAAACAAAAAGTGTGTGTCTGCGTGCCAGTCAGTCACTGCGTCGGGTCCATCTGTACAACTCTCTCCCCCATCTTTCTCCCCGCGTCTCTCCAGCTCTCCCCGCTCCGTTCCGGCCGAGCCCACCTGACCGCAACTCCGACCCCCTGACATGGAAACACACTGACACGACAGGCAAGCGCTCCTGCGTCCCCGCAGTTCCAGGTGGCCTGATTTGCGCGGGTGGATCCCGACCTCATCCCTGGTGAGTCTGTTTGCATTGATGGGATGGGGGATGGGAAGGACGCAGGTTGGGTGGGAAGAGTAGAAAATGTTGTCCCCGTCTCTCCCCATCCAGAAGAGAGGGGGAAATAATTGCCGAGGGGGGTCTCCGCCGCCAGCGCGCTGGTACAAAAGGAGGAGCGGGTGGGGAGCACTTTGCAGGCGGCCGCCAGACAATGCCCGCCCGGATGACGGCTGCGGCGGCGCGAGCGGCGTTTGCAAGCCGGCGGCTCCGGGGAGCGCACAGAACCCGGGGCCTAGAGCAGGACGCCGAGCTGCGACAGGCCGGGTGGCAGAGGCGACCGCACGCGGGCCCGGGCTCGGGCTCTTTCCCCGCGGTTATTGTGACCGGCTGGAGGCGACGCGGACCGCGTGAGCGCGGCGTGGCGAGGACCTTTCCACCGTATTGTTAGGTAGAACTGCATTTTAATGACTGTGCCCCTGCTGTTGCCCGAAGTGACGGGGCGACCTCCCAACACAATGAAACGCTTGTGTGAAAGGGATTTTTTTTAAAGGAGGAGAGAAATTGGGGCATAAAACGCTGAATGGAAAGAAATGGAAAAGGGGAGAATAGGATTCCGTTGAAAATGAGATGAGAGGTTCTGATTTTTTTCAAAAAAATATATTTGAATTTGCAACTGGAAATTAGGAAGGCGACCTTGTGTGGGGTAAAAATGCCCAGGGATAGACGATGTAGTATAATAAAGTTTCCACTTTATGGATATTTTCCCTTATTGCTGCTGTCTGGCAGATACAGCCCGACACTTGACATTGGAGGATGCAGGAGAATGAATGGAAAAAGACTAACCAAAGTTTCAGGCAATGTTAGCTGGAAAGGGAAAAAAAAAAAACTCTACCTTGTAATCACATTTGTAAGATTAATTGGTTAATAGATATTAAGATAAAAATAGACATTACTAATATTATTCTATATTGAACAGCATTGCAGGGAAAAAATTAGGTCTACTCTTTCCTGCTACTTTAATTATATGTAACATACGTAAATTACTGCCCATTGTGACATTATTAGGATAAAACAAACTTAGAGGAATCTTTTGATCAGTCAGAAACAGTAAACAAAGCAGCTAGTTCAAAGCTAGTTTAAAATGTTAAATACCGGTTTTTTTTTTTTTAAATGATAAGTGTTGTAGGGGGTGTCCAGTAGCACAGGCAGGTAAATGTCCCTTTATGATAGCTTAATAGAGAACCCTCCACTGGGGCATTACTTTCTAAATTGCAGCGGATTAAACAGCTGGAGAGCCCACTGAGGACCACTCAGGCAGGTCTGCCCCCTCCTGCCCAAACAGGGTCGTATGGGGGGAGTGAGAATTCATCAGTCATTACACACACAGTCTTTCAGACTGGGGACACTTCATGCCTGTCCTATACCTGCTCACTTCATGATCCACATGTGACTGAATCCACCTCCTTGTATAACAAGGTATCTGGGATTCACTCTCATCCATAAATAAGCATGTCGAGAAAAAAAATTACCTCTGCTTGCTGCTTTTAATTAAAGCCTCGGAGGGACAGTGTTGGATTATGGTAATGAGCAGACAGACGTCCCTTCTTGTAGGCTGCAGAGAAAGGTTAGCTGACACCGAATTAGTGGCCCTGACACTCCACTTGAAATCCATTCGCCATGCGCCATGCTCCGCTGTCTCTCTCTGCCTGCCCGCTGATGCTGCGCCCCTCTTTGGAAGAAAAGAAAAAATGGGCTCTTGAGCATCCAGTTCAATACATAGGAGGAAAGGATCTTCTCCCCAAGGGTGAGAAGTTTCTTCCAGTCAGGAAAATCTATAGGCTGGAAAAAACAGTTTTACTTCTCCTTACCTTCACCTCTAAACCCCATTCGACACCAAGGCAATGCAAAAATGATCTCCTCTTTCCTATCCCTTTCTTTTCTTTCTTCCAGTCAGTCAGCTCCAGATCTCTGATTATTCCAATGATTATTTTTTAAAAGTATCCCTTATTTGCATCTTTCAACTATGCCAGGTTAATCTGCTTTAGGTCTGAAATGAGAGCTATGCAAAAATCAGGGAAGTGCAAGGAAAATGTGTCTAGTAGTTGAGATGTTCTGCCTGGGTTCATAGCAGTAAAAGGAGTCACGTATCTCACTTCCTTGTCCTGCGTATCTGTCTGCAGTGATGGAGGATTCAGGCATCCAGAGAGGCATCTGGGATGGAGATGCAAAGGCTGTCCAGCAATGTCTGACAGATATTTTTACCAGCGTTTATACCACCTGCGACATCCCTGAGAATGCCATATTCGGTCCCTGTGTCCTGAGCCACACGTCCCTGTATGACAGCATAGCTTTCATCGCTCTCAAGTCTACGGACAAGAGAACAGTCCCTTATATCTTCCGGGTGAGTCTCAGTCTCAGACACTGCTGTGTAGGTGTATCAGGGCAATGTCCTGTCAAAAATGAACCAAGACTCATTCTAATGACAAGTGGAGACAGGTTTTGAATGGAGAAAATGCAATAATGCAAGCAATCCTATTTTACACACCAAAAATTATCAAAGGAAAATTAAACTCAAATTATTGTCAACTGATTTTCTGGAGTAAATAACAAAATTTGATGTGGAATGTTAGAAAGATTTAAATCAGTGTCCCAGTTCTCGGTTTTCCTGGTGACGAACATGACTTCCTAAACTCTTTGGGGGATGTCACTGAGGCTGAGGCTGTGTGCATAGTAATTACTTTCTGAAAGTACTTTTTGCAAGTATTGGGTATATTTGCCTTCCAATTTGGGAGGCTTTCTCAGCTTCTAAATATTACTTTCTTTGGCAACATTAGCTAGTGCCCAGAGTTTGCATTTAAATTAAAATGTTACTGGTTTTGACAGTGAAGCATCACTAAATACAGGTGTTTTAGCTTGAAGCTCAAAGGCCTCTGACTTCCTATTCTTTCTTTACAAAGAAAAGCTACTAATTGTTCAAGCCAAAGTTAGGAAGATGAATGCCACGTAATGTCTAAGATTTAAGCTTGCTTTCTCCCCCTGAAACATAACAAAATTCCCTATGCCTTTGTACTGTGGGATAACTTGGAAGTAATTCTCAGGAGGCTAACACTAAATTTTAAGAAATTCCCTTCACTGGGTGTTCTACCAATATATGAAAGTGTTGACTTAAATTATCTGATGGATGCAGTGTTTTGTGGGATGGGTTATCTCACCCACTGGCTACACATATGAGGACAGGTCCCAAGTTAGGTCAAATTTTTGGAAGCTCGGTCTCAGATCGTTTTGGGAAAAGGCTGACATAGAGGACATGATCCTGGTTCCTCTGGCTTCACTGTCTCATGTGCGTCTCTCTCCCCTCTTCTTTCTCGCCCTTTTCCTTCTATTTTAACCTGCAGGTAGACACCTCAGCGGCAAATGGGTCCTCAGAAGGTCTCATGTGGCTGCGGCTAGTCCAGTCAGCCAGAGATAAGGAAGAGCAGAACCTTGAAGCCTACATCAAAACCGGACAGCTGTTCTACCGCTCTCTCCGCAGGATTGCCAAGGACGAGGAGCTGCTGGTCTGGTACGGGAAGGAGCTGACCGAGCTGCTCTTGCTCTGCCAGGCCCGATGCCACAGCAAGATGAACGGTAGGTGGCTGAGACCGCACGTGGGCCCCTCGCTAGGCGGGCAGAGGAGCGGGGGCGGTGGGGGCGCATCCCGGCGTGGTGGCCTTTGTCCCCGTTGGGTGCCTCTGAGACGCAGTTCAGAACGCAGCTGAGGCAGACAGGTGAGGACAAGCAGGGCACACTGGCGTGATGACTGCATCCCGCCCCAGGCGAGACGGAAGGTTAGGTCAGGTCGGACAGTGTATTCTTCCTGGGACACTCGGGCCCTGGGGCACTCAGGTAGATTTGCGAGGGGGGTGACGGCAAGCTGGCCTGGGGGCCACGCTGAGTAATCACGCGCTGTGTGTGTGTGCGTGCGTGTGTGCGCGCGTGTGTGCGTGTGTGTGTGCGTGCGTGTGTGCGTGCGTGTGTGTGCCCTCTGCTCCCTAAGCAGGGTCGTCCCCTTACACATGCCTGGAATGCAGCCAGCGTTTCCAGTTTGAGTTCCCCTACGTGGCGCATCTGCGTTTCCGCTGCCCCAAGAGACTGCACGGCGCGGACACGAGTCCCCACGACGAGCACGGCGGCGGCGTGGGCGCCAAGGACCACGGGGGCGGCGGCAAAGACCCGCAGCGGCCCCAGGACGCGCCCCTGGGCCCCAAGTTCTGCAAGGCCGGCCCGGTCCAGCACTACCCGGCCGCGTCCCCCGACAGCGCCAGCCCGGCCGCCGCGGCGGGCGGCAGCGGCGCGAAGCCGTCCACGGACTTCCACAACCTGGCCCGGGAGCTGGAGAACTCGCGCGGGGGCGGCGGCTGCTCCCCGGGCCCGGGTCTCGGCGGCGGCGGCGGCGGCGGCCACCAGGAGGCGGAGCCGAGCCCCGACGGCGTCGCCACCGGCAGAGCCAAGAGGAAATTCCCGGAGGACGCGGCGGAGGGCGGCGGCGGCGGCGGCGCGGGGCTGGCGGGGGCCCGGGGTCGCTTCGCCGAGCGGCCCCCGCCGGCGTCCAAGGAGGACCTGGTGTGCACCCCGCAGCAGTACCGCGCCGCGGGCAGCTACTTCGGCCTGGAGGACAACGGCCGCCTCTTCGCGCCGCCCAGCCCCGAGACGGGCGAGGCCAAGCGCAGCGCCTTCGTGGAGGTGAAGAAGGCGGCGCGCGCGGCCGGCCAGCAGGAGGAGGCGACGGCCGACGGCGCGGGCGTCGCCGCCGAGGACCAGGACGCGGGGGGCGGCGGCCCCGCCACGCCCGCAGCCGCGTCGCCGGGGGGCGCCGAGAAGCTGCTGGCCCCGCGGCCCGGGGCCCCGCTGCCCGGCCGGCTGGAGGGCGGCAGCCCCGCGCGGGGCAGCGCCTTCACGTCGGTGCCGCAGCTGGGCGGCGCGGGGGGCGGCGCGGGGGCCGCGGGCGGCGCGGGGGGCGCGGGCGGGGGCGCCGCGGCGGACGAGCGCAAGAGCGCCTTCTCGCAGCCCGCGCGCTCCTTCGCGCAGCTGTCGCCGCTCGTGCTGGGCCAGAAGCTGGGCGCGCTGGAGCCCTGCCACCCCGGCGACGGCGTGGGCCCCACCAGACTGTACCCCGCCGCGGCCGACCCGCTGGCCGTGAAGCTGCAGGGGGCCGCGGACCTGAACGGCGGCTGCGGGGCCCTGCCGGGCGCGGGGGGCGGCCTGCCCAAGCAGAGCCCCTTCCTCTACGCCACCGCCTTCTGGCCCAAGAGCTCGGCCGCGGCCGCGGGGCCCCTGCAGCTGCAGCTGCCGTCGGCGCTCACGCTGCTGCCGCCCTCCTTCACGTCGCTGTGTCTGCCCGCGCAGAACTGGTGCGCCAAGTGCAACGCCTCCTTCCGCATGACCTCCGACCTGGTGTACCACATGCGGTCGCACCACAAGAAGGAGTACGCCATGGAGCCCCTGGTGAAGCGGCGGCGGGAGGAGAAGCTCAAGTGCCCCATTTGCAACGAGTCCTTCAGGGAGCGCCACCACCTCTCCAGGCACATGACCTCGCACAACTGACACGCGGAGGCCCCCAGCTCTCCAGGTGCGCGCGCGCGCCGTCCAGCCACCTGCAGGAGAAAGCACGCGAGAACATCCGCCCCTTCCTTGCGCCCCGACACCCCGCACTCAGACCCCCGCGCACCCCCGCACATGCTCCAACACATGTCCCAGCCCCCAGGAGCCTTCCCACTGACATGTTTACCCGGCACACACACGCACGCACACTCGTGCGCACGCACACACACACACACACACACGCACACGAGCCAGGAAGGTGGAGTTTTGATTGGGTGGGTCGGTTGAGGGGCTTTTCTTTTGAATGCACGCATTTTCACTTTCCCAAAAACAAAGGTACATTTTTTAAATGTCATATATTGCAACATATTGATGCATTTGTCATACGTTTCTACTTAAATTATTAAGCACTTACGGTTTAGATGTAATAATTATATGTAAGGGCAAAATTTATTTTAGATATAAAGTAAAGGAGGAGGGTGAGATGCTTTCTGCATTTCTGGATGGCAGTTTGTGTTCTTACAAAAATAAGCAAAACGAATAAAAAGCGGGCGTCACCGTTCCATTTGAGTTTCCAGGGGGAAGTGCATGTATAATGAAATGGTTATGGACTTCAATGAAGAATGTCATCAATTATGTAAATATGTATTTCCTTTTAATACAAAGTGTAATTTTGTGCCAGTGAAATGGAGTCTGAATAGTTATGTGTTCCTTTTATCCCTGGAAAGATTTATTAAACTTTATAGTTTATCTGGGTATGTTGGATGCTTTGACAATAAATGACTATTTTCTTCAAAGCAATTATTTGGAAAGTTTTTATTTTATGTTTTGATAACTAAGGACTATACTTTGAGTAGATACCATTTGTTTTCACCGAGTCCCTGGAAAGAAGGGAACAAACAGCAAAAGAGACCAATGGTAAACCTGGCCCTATTTGCATTTATTTACTCTAAGCCCATTCTGAGCCTAGAAGAAGATGTTTTGATTATCACTTGGAAAATCTTTAGCTGGAAGGTGTTGGGCTTCTTGATCAAAGACAAATCATTCAGACAGAGATGCCTGCCATGCAGCTGACCGGCCACTGGGATGTCAGCATTCTTTTCAGCAGCAGAATAATTAGCATCTTCACAAATGGACTGAGGCAAACAATACTCAGGCCTGGATCTGGGAGACCAGAGGAAAGGTACACTTTGGGTCCTACTAGCGATGCCTGCACAGAAGAGCATCTTGTACTCTGATATCATTACTATGGCATTCTATCATTATCTGTTAAGAGACTCTGCAGGGAGTTTCCCTAGGAACCAAGGTGAAGTGACCATGGTTTGATGGCAGTCTAACTATTGCAGGGCCCAGTTTTCCTTCTAAAGCCTTCCACAGCTGCACAGCCTCGGGGCGGGGAACTAGTCCTGAAACATCATAATGCAGAAGACCCCAACAGTTTTCCTTCTTCCCCACCCGTCCCTTTATGAAAGGTCTCTCTGTACTCTTCAAACACTGACAATAATTCTTAGCTAAATAGAGTGTGCGTGTCTAGGTGTATGTGATACGACCAGCAACCATGAGACATAAAACCAAGCGAACAATGATGCTGTAGGCATTAGGGTAGCATGCACTTAATCAGCAGACATCTCCACAATCACTCTACTGATGCTCTGGAAACAGGCTCTACACCAGTTTAGCTACCACAGGAGTCATCTCATTTTTTCCCTCCTTCCTTCATATCCTGAAGACCTTCCCCTATGTCTTGCGAAAAGGTCTGAAATGGGAAATATACAAAAAAGGCCTCATTACAGGCTTTTTAATGGCTTTCCCTAAAAGGTTTTTAAAGCCTTCATTACCTTAAGGTTTCTCCAAAACAAGTTATGGAACAAAAAGATGTATCTATAGAGAGTGTGGCCCGGGTTGATGAAGAAGCAGATTGGCCTCCTTAAGATCATCCAAATACCTTTTCGTGCTACATTTCCTTGAGGCCTGCTCTGTTTCCCTAGGCAACTGTTGCATGACCTGCTACATTCATCTCCAGCATGGTGTGGTGCAAAGTCCAAAATTCCAGTTCTACCTCTGCTATTCACGAATGGGACCCTGCATTACTGTTGACATCATTTTCCTGTAGCTAGGTTTTCTCACATGTAAAATGAGCAAGGTAGGTTCTACCATCTCCAAAGTATTTCTAGCACTGCTAAATTGTCTTTTTTTTTCCTAATGAGTTCATCAGGCTCCAACTGACCACAAAGGAAGCTTTCTAGAGAAAAACCAAGTTTGGTTGTGCAGTGAGGAAGATTTTGGGGGGCACGTGGAAGATGGGCCTCAAGAGATCTTTAAATCACAATGTAAAGACAGGCAGGCTAAATTGTCCATGGCTGGGACACTAGTGGATCTCAAGAGCAAAAATCTCTTGAAAACAAACAAACAAACACACACACACACACACACACACACACTCACACAGGCAGGTCGTCCTGGGGCCTAATTTTCAAAACAAAAAAAAAAACCAGAAACAAAACTTTGCCCTTTTCCTTTCTATCTGATCCCTCTGAATCTCCTTTTCACGAAGGCAGATTCATTATATGCTGAGGATTCAGGGATGCAATGATATCTAGGAAAAGCTAAGTGAATACAGCTGTTTGGAAAGGACTTCCTTACAGTATGGAATCGCGTTTTCCAAGGACACGTGTAGACACTCCCTGAACCAGCCCAGTCTCTCTCCTGGCCATGAACACAGCCCCGCAGCAGGGAAGAGAGCCCAGCCTTGGCCCAGCCACCACGCAGGCGACCCGGCAGGTGCCCACGCTCGGGGGCTGGGTACCTGCGCTCCTCAGTCTGCCCCCAGCATCCTTTTGGCGGGAAGTAGGATGGGAAGGTGCCCAAAACTAGTGTTGCCTTCAGCCAAGGCAAACTCAGAGGCGTTTTATTGTAATGCTGCATTTTCAAGCTTCCAGATGTTTCCTAGGGCTCTCGTGGGCCTGAACCTTGTCACAGGGAAGTTTCCAGGATGCCGTAACTCCGCCCGCCTTCCCAGCTGGCGCGGCTGGGGCTGCAACGGTCTGCACAGGCTGCAAGGGAGCAAGGTCACAGGGTCATGCAGGCTGCAAGCCAGGCTGGTCCCACGAGGTCCGGGCATGTGGCCTGAGCTTCCAGTGCCGGAGCCGCAGGCCCTAAGGACTGGGGACAGGGAGATCCGACCGGTCGCTGCACCGCTGCTACCCTGCGGCCCTGGACGCCACAGCGCGCGTGCTGGGACCGCAGTCGCGGGTGCGAGTGGCCGGCAGGGAGGTGCCGCCGTCGGAGCCGCGATGGGGACAGGGTTTCGTCGCCCGGGTCCCCATTGCCAGGCGCCCGGTGCCAGCCCTCTGAACCGCGCTCCTGCGTTCTACCAAGTTTCCTTGTCCCCAGGCGCCCTGCCAGGGAGCGCGGCCCTGAACTGGGAACCCCGTCGCACCCAGGACTGTCACCCCAGGGCCCTGCCTCATTCCGAGGGCGGAGCCCAGAGCGGCCTGGCCTTGGGCGTCCGCACTTGCGGTCTCTCTCCGCACCCCCTGCCGGCCCGGACACCCCTCCGAGGCTCGCTAGGACCGTGCAGCCTGCACTGCGGGACACAAAGGGCGACAGCTCGCGTCCGCTGGGAGGTTTTAGGTTTTCTATGGCATCTCCCGTTTTCCCTTCCCTCGCCTCCTTCCCACCTCCACACTCTTTCCCCTCTTTTGAGCATCTGCCTTGGGGACGCCCTGCCATCCAGGCCACTGACGGCTACCATGGCTGGGCGACCCCAGCGGGACACTGCACCGTCCCCTCACCGGGCACTGAGGATTCCCCCAGCACGCTGGGGTTGGAGGAGGTGGGCCAGAGCCAGCCCGGGCCCGCCGCCCACGCCCACGCACAGGACAGCCCCTCCCAGCTTGCAAATTTCCTTGCCTTCCCCCAAGGTGACAAAAAAACCTCCAAAGGATGCAGAAAATTGAGCCTGCCCAAGAGCGAACACAGGATGGGGTGAGAAGCTGAGCCACCTCCTTTGCCTCCTCCAAATACATTTTAGGTGATAGGAAGCCCAGAATTTTGAAGCAGAAACATACACCTGCCATAAACTGGTGGGCTTGAACCCACCTTCCGGCTCTGTGACCCGGCTGGGCACGGAGGGGGGGCTCTTTGCCTCTGTGTTTCACATTCCTAGGGGAACTTTTGCTTTTCCTGCTTTAGATCTGGGACTTAGAACTTTGTAGAAACATGTATTTTCCAGGGTTAGTGGATAAAAACTGAAAAAAAAAAGTTTTTTAAAATTTTATTTTTTAATGTTTAGAGTTGGAAGTCTAGTACAAGTATCCTACTTGAATAGCCAACCTGATTATGCTAATTATTTACTTATCCTTTTTCAAGTTGTGTGTGTGTACTAGGATGTATATCTATGCATGTTTGCATACATGTGCATATGTATACAAATGTGTGTGTACATTATAGACAGGCATAAAATTTGCATATACAAACGTATCTATAAATTTTAATACACACACACAGGCACATTACTGGCAGGCATTATTCTAAGTCCTTTTCATGAGTTGACTTGGTTTAATTCTCACAACCCACCCAGGGGCTGCTGAGAATCTCACTTCATCATGTTTTGGCATTGTATTGTTAGCATGGCTGTCATCCTGAAACAGATAAGAATATAAAACAGTGTAGTGAAAAGAACAGTGGCTCTTAAGTCAGGAGATCTGCTCTAAATGTTGTGGCCTTTCCATCTGTTTATCTCAGTTTCCTTTTCTTGAACAGGTGAATAATGCCACCTGTGGGTTTATCACATAGCATTGTGTCTTGAAAAGCAATAAAGTCCTATGTGTAGTAGCTTTTCATACTAACATATATGATTGACTGCCCTGTTGGGGAAAGCAATGTGCTTCTAGCCTCAACTTGTCTTCCTCAGGTGCAAGATGCTCTAGTGCCTCTGTAAGAAATCTTTTGTGGCCTTGACTTCTTTTAATGATCTTACCCCCTTTTTAACCAGAGATGGGAATAATAGCTGGTTTGATTCTGTGGATGTGTATGTAACTATTCAGGACTTACCCTTGTGTCTCAAGCTTACAGGAGGGTCACTGAAAAAATATTTGAGACATATAATCGAACAAGTCTATAGGTGCATCCATGGATGTATAGTTTTAACTGGCTTAGCTGTGATAGTTCTAAATTATAAGTACACTGTATTCCCAGTACTCAAATATTATAAGCCAGCATAATGCTAACAATGAAAAGGGCTATAAGATGAGTTCTTAATGTAATTTTCCCTGCTGTGGAAAGGATAGTCCAAATGCAGAATGTGGCCCATTCCCCTTCCTGGTTACTATGTAACAAATGGCACATTGCTCAGAAAGCTATGTTGTGCTTGGTGCTTAATGAAGACGTTCCTTGTACAGATCATGGTGATCCATGATCAATACTCATCCTTCAGTTAATATCACCAAAAGGGATCTCTGACTCCAGCTCAAGTTTTTTAGTGGACCTTGAGCTATAATGCATTATTTTTTATCATAAGTAACTCTATTAATCCTAAAAAAATGGTGATTTGAAAAATGCAAATAATATCTTCTTCTCTTTCCCAAGTTCTTTAGGGAATAAATTCTGGGGGAAATATATATTAAGATCCTTTGTAACCCCCCCCCCAAAAAAAGAAAAGATGAGATTTGGGAGAAAAGATCATGAGATAAAATTATTATCTTTGTCTCTTCACTTTTCTTCCCAGAAATGTCCAGCCACCAATTAAATCCCTCCCATCCCTTTTTTTTGTATTTTCTCTAGAGAAAAGCATGATGGTGGGTTTCAGAGGAGAAATCCAGAAATAAGTCCCACCCTTGACCGAGATACCCGTACACACTTGTTTCCGGGGTTCACACCTGGACCAATGCACATGATCACACTTTTCTCTGGGGCTTCGCCTCTGGGTGGGTGTGCTGGTGTTACACCATTGCCCGTGCGACTCAAAGTAGCTTTTTCTGTGTTTTGTTACTTTTTTTGTGAAGTGTGAAACTTTTTTTAAAGAAAGCATTTGATGACTTCTTTTCTCCCATACAAATAAATTAAGATCTGTTTTCCCCTCTGGTAAGATGTCACTGGGTCTCTGAGAAAGACAAACATAGCCAAACAGCGACACCCAGCCCCAGAATGGATGCAAATCATGTAATTAGAAAAATCTTAGTATCCATGCTGTTCATTTCTTGAGGCTCAGGGGTCCAGCATCTGAGCCAGATGAGGGTGGAGGAAAGAAAATAAAGGAAATATTACTCCAGGGTCCCTCCTAGAAAGAGACAAATCAACCTTCAGGGAGGGGTAGATTATCTTGTCCATTAAAATGCTTTTGGAGACAGTGCAAGTTAAACTCTTTGCTTTAGCAGGGTGAGGTACAGATAAATACTGAATGTCATGGAACTTACCTTCAGGAACATTCGATCTGCTCTTTACATTCCATCTCAGAGCCTCCATCTTCAGTTGTCTCTTA
Source organism: Varecia variegata (assembly GCA_028533085.1). Classification (NCBI taxonomy): domain Eukaryota; kingdom Metazoa; phylum Chordata; class Mammalia; order Primates; family Lemuridae; genus Varecia; species Varecia variegata. The sequence continues at coordinate 790,700 of CM052454.1, forward strand.
CCTTTAGCCTTTCTTAGATCTCCCTTATCCTTAATTCTTTCCCCAGTAGCAAAAAGGTGGTATCCAAAATTGCCACCTGTGCAAATAAATAGCAAGAAAAAAAGTCTGAATTTACATGAAGGCATTTTCTTCTCCATTTGCTTTTTGGGGGCTTAATTTCTAATTTTGGAACAGTTTAAGTAAAGATGAAGCATTGGTATGCAGCGGTACTTCTCCACCCAGGGAGATAATGCCTAAAACCACTTCCAAGTCAGAGGTATTTGATTTTGAGGCTGCATTTGAAAGTTTTTATTAAGCCTCCAAACATGCCTAAACTTAAAACCGGGGAGATATTTAGAAAACCTAGCTCTCAAAAATTTAATTCCATGCATAGTAAAGATAATAGCATGGTAAAACAAGTCTCATCAAGTTACATGATTGCCAGCAGCTCACATTTGAATTTCTTAAATCCTTTAAATATTCAAAATACATGTATTTATAACAACTCAGAAATAGAAACTTGGGATTTCAGATATATATATATTTCAGATATATATGTGTGTATATATGTATATATACACACACACACATATATATATAGTCTCACAAATTTCTCTCTTCTCTGGAATGGGGGCTTTCCTTTGAATACATTTCAGGAGAAGCAATTTAAAGTTTTAATATATACAGTTTCTGAGTGCTTTTTATATTAGCTCTTTACAACAGCTTGCTCAAAGCCCCAGGAACGTGGTCAACTAGAGAATCAGATAAGGATGCTGACAAGAGAGTCCCTCTGACAATGACTTCACAACCTCGTTGACTCAGTAAGGAAAAGACTCAAAAAGCAGATAATTTCCCCCAAGACTCTCATTCTAAGAAAATTTTATTATAAATAAGAGACACTAACAGCTCACAAAGGAAAGAAAAGTAATCTTCTCTACAGGACATTAAAGAGGTCCCACGGGAAGAGATCTCTCTAAGTCACCTAAGTAGCTGTTAAAAATGCAGCTTCCCAGCCGGGCGCGGTGGCTCACGCCTGTAATCCCAGCACTCTGGGAGGCCGAGTCGGGAGGATCGCTCGAGGTCAGGAGTTCGAGACCAGCCTGAGCAAGAGTGAGACCCCCGTCTCTACTAAAAATAGAAAGAAATTATATGGAAAGCTAAAATATATAGAGAAAAATCAGCCAGGCATGGTGGCGCATGCCTGTAGTTCCAGCTACTCGGGAGGCTGAGGCAGGAGGATCACTTGAGCCCAGGAGTGTGAGGTTGCTGTGAGCTAGGCTGATGCCACGGCACTCACTCTAGCCCGGGCAACAGAGTGAGACGACTCTGTCTCAAAAAAAAAAAAAAAAAAAAATGCAGCTTCCCACGGGCACCGTCAGAGATTTGATGGATCTTATGTGGGGCCTAGACTCTTGCATTTCTAGCAACCATCCCCAAAGGATTCACAGAGTTCTTGATTCACACTTTGAGAGACACTGAGAAGAGGTTAGAACTAGCCCTACGAAAACGTAAATTAAAATGTAGGAGTATGTCTAAAAAACTATGTTCCTGAAATATTGGGGGTAAGTTGAATTATATTGTTATAATTATTTAAAAAAATCTTCAGCGATGTTCTATCTTTGTTTCAGATCAGTCTTCACATGTTGCTCTTCCTTTCCACTTAAGCCTGGGTCATTACTATGCACAACAACAAAAAATTATAATTGTGTGCAAAAGCCCCTATTTCAGAAAACTTTCCAGCTAAATCTTTAAGGAAAGTTTAAGAAGTGTTCATGTGTCATCACCCACCCCTGCCCCCTCCAAGGAGTTTGCTTTTTATTTTTTGGATTCTGATACTTCTATAGTTTTCTAAAATTGTCTCACATATTATTTGTAGGTACATGTTCATGAACTTGCTGATCCAGGCTGACACCAAGCTCCCAGGAGCTCTCCATAGCCACAGTTCTTGAATGGATAACAGCAGCAGAATTGAAAATCTCTGAAGCTACTGTGAATGTTTTGCTCTCAGGAAATATTTTGCTCCAGCCCAGCAATCAACCACGGCTGCGTTTTTGCCAGCTGATGCCTGCACGGAGGCTGCCACTTTCTGGCGGTGAGTGACTCGAAGCCTCTGTGGATTCAAAAGCCACTGACTCCTGCTACATAAGTCACTGGTGCCAGGGAGACAGACTCTTCTCCCCACTTTCTGTCATTTAACTCTGTACTGCAGGCTCCTTCCACCGAGGACTCAGGCTTGAGTCTCAGGGGGTCAGAAGAGCCCAGCAGCGCCAGGTACGAAGCGATATTCACACACACCCGCCATTTCTGACATTGCATGTTAGCCCTGAACACAGCATGGGCTCCTGGAATGCATCCTGTATGTCAACACAGCTGCGATGAGCCTGCCGCGCTCGGCTTCTAGATATGTCAGGACATGTCTGCACGAAAGGGTAGCTGATGTCTAATACTGAGGCGGTAGCTGCAAGATATCCTGAAGTCCACACGGTTCTCTATAAGCACAGAGAACCATGCTAAAAATTAGATTAGATGTCAAATCTAATGTCTAATCTCATTCAGTCTCTGCCATTCCCTAGCTACGTAACTTCAGATGAACTAACTTCTCTGAACTTCAGTCTTTTTACCTATAAAATGAGAGGGTTAGATGAGATCAGAGCTTCTCAGACTTTAGGCTTTATAATAATTACTAAGGAGCTTGGTAAACGGGTTTGGCTCTATTTCTGGAGATTGAGAATGCTGGTGGCCGTGGTCAGGATATCGAGGTTTGGATTTTAATAAGCCCTCTTGGGTGAGTCTCCAACCACCTTTGGGAAATGTTTGCCTAGATCCATGGCTTTTCATTGTGGTCTCATTAGAAACACGTGGAAAAGTTTTTAAAAATATACTTACGGCTGGTCCCACTCCAGATTAATTCATCAGAATATCTGGGTATGGGGCCAGCTCTTTAGTGTGCTGTAAAACTTGTGTGTGTCGCACGGGTGAAGAATCAGTGGATTAGATAATCTCTAAGAACTTTCATTAGCTCTTGAACTCCTGCTTCTGACCTAGGGTTCTTGGTTCTATACCACAAGATCCCAGGGTATAAATGTCGGGTAACCTGTATATGTAGACTTACTAGTTGTTATAACCTGAACTGTGTCCCCTCCCCCTACCCAAGTTCATTTGTTGAAATCTTAACCCCAGTACCTCTGAAGGTACTTAATCCCAGTACCTCCGATGTACTTAACCCCAGTACCTCTGAATGTACTTAACCTCAGTACCTCTGAATGTGATCACATTTGGAGACAGGGCCTTTCAAGGGGTGAATAAGGCAAAACGGGGTCCTAATTAGGAGTGGGTCCTAATCCAGTGTGGCCTGTGTCCTTATACGAAGAGGAGATTAGCACACAGATAACCCAGAGAGGTGACTATGTGAGGCTACAGCTAGAAGGTGACCATCTGCAAGCCAGAAAGAGACCTCGGTAGAAACCAAACCTGCCAACACCTTGATCTTGCACCTTTAGTCTCCAGAATTGTGAGAAAATGAATTTCTGTTGTTTAAGCCACCCAACCTGTGGTATTTTGTTACTGCAGTCCTCAGAAACTAATACACTCGTCAAATCATTTACTAAATCCTATTTTACCTTAAAGAAAATAGTGTTTGTCACATTAGTTCAGAAACAACATATCTCTAAGTATAGACACAAATAAACTAAAGGCAAAAGCCTTAACTATACAAAAATAAAGAATGTGATTTAATAGGTTTATTTCCCCCACATATGATGGAAAATAGGCTATGGAAATAAGGGATGCCTTTTAAAATACTATGACCTAATCTTGAGGATGATGTTTTGTTTTAAGGAACTGGACTAAGAAAGAGCAGCACTAAAAATAATTTCAGTGATTTTGCTACCAATAGTTAATAGCAATCCTGATTTCAGTTAAAACAACAAATCACTACCACATTTTAATGTGATCATGTAAGATGTAATGTAAATTTTATTTTATTTTATTTTTTTTTTGAGACAGAGTCTCACTCTGCTGCCCAGGCTAGAGTGAGTGTCGTGGCGTCAGCCTAGCTCACAGCAACCTCAAACTCCTGGGCTCAAGCGATCCTCCTGCCTCAGCCTCCCGAGTAGCTGGGACTACAGGCATGCGCCACCATGCCCGGCTAATTTTTCCTCTATATATTTTTAGCTGGCCAGATAATTTCTTTCTATTTTTAGTAGAGACGGGGTCTCGCTCTTGCTCAGGCTGGTCTCGAACTCCTGAGCTCAAACGATCCTCCCACCTGGGCCTCCCAGAGTGCTAGGATTACAGGCGTGAGCCACCGTGCCTGGCCCTAATGTGAATTTTAATTATGAGCATATGTGAAGGAAAATTGATCATTTTAGTTTTGATGACAGGTTTTAAGACAGTCCCGTCTCCTCTCCTCATACATCCCTAATTTCCTGTGTCTCTTTTTTTAAGGTTTCCTTAATCTTAATTTTCGATTGTTTCTACTCAAGAAAAAACACTCAAAAGAGGTATTTTCATCATAACCCTGGAAAAAAATAATTAGACTATAAAGGAAAAGATATATTGCCACCTAGTGGAAAACAGGCAGAATCATCCAGTTGTAATTCAAGTTTTAAACCACAAAATGGTTAGTACAAGAAATGTTTAAAAAATTTTTAAAATTTCAGAATATTATGGGGGTACAAACATTTTGGTTATTAAAATGTTTTTTGATTGTGAAAAATTATGCCTTGTTAATTAAAGAATGTCTTCCATGGTTAGCTGCTACACCACTTTTAACTTCTGAATTATATATTTTTATTTTTATTTAACAACAGCTTTTAATATATGCTACTGCTGTACGCTGAGAAATAAAGTTGAACATAATCTTTCTCAAAGACATTTAGACATTCTCAAAGAATTTACAGGTAAATATAAAAAATGTTTACCATGCACAGAAGGTCAGTAGTATAGTGAATAGCCAATGTAAATATAGCTAACTGAGCTTGGGCAAGTCACATTTCTGGACCTGTTTCCTCATCTGAAAATGTGAGTATGCTCTGCATGATTTATAAAATATTTTCAATTTTAATATGATTATGTTACATATTTATGTTAAAATAATACACCTTATATTTATGAAGTTCTAGGTCTTTGTAATAATTAGATGGGTGCTCCAACTTAGTTTAGAAAGTAGCGTTGGTGAGTTAATAGGTGTATGCCTTTGAAATATTAATAACATTTCAGCACAGAAGTAAAAGCAGCTTATTAATGGGAAGGAAGTTCCTATCTATTTATTTGGTTGCCAGGTTCCCAGAGGTTTTTTTTTTCCATAAGAGTAAGGTGACCTGGCTAATTTTAACTTCAGCGATTGCATTCTATCCAGCTAAGTTATCCTCTCAACTTCTGTTTGGATATAGCATCCTTTATTGTTTCCTGTCCTAACCCTTTAGGAAGTTGTTATTAACTGATTTACCGTTGCTGACCTTTAACAAGCATAGAGGATGATATTAGCTACTTGGTAATTTTATAAGAGCCTTTCTTACTATAAGCCAGGGAAGGAAAAGAAAGTTTAAAGACACTTCCCTTTCAGTAGCCCTTGGTATGTCCTAAGAATGTCACAATCCTTAATTAGTTAACCATACTGTGTGCACGACCTCTGAAAAGGTTCTATTTCGGATGATGTAACACCGGGAGCTTAAGTTATCAAATTGTTCTGGCTGCAATTGTTGGATACGGTTTCCTCCTGTGCAACATGAAGATAGAAGTGTTAGCGAGAGCCTTCCCTTTCCAATAAAATGGGCTTAATGTGAAAATGTCAGTTAGTCTAAAGGAAATAAGGATATATGCTAAATTAGGAGGTGTCGTGAAATACTACACATAGGTAGTTTGCTGTAATCATTCAACTTTTAAATAATAAGTTGTGAGAAACTGCACATTTCATGAGCGTTAGTAAAACAGAGTACTTAGAAAAGATTGATAGAAAACTTCTGTTTGAGGCTTTGTCCACAGATAAGGGACACAGGAAGGCTAACTATAATATTTCTAGTAACTTTCTCACTTGTTCCTTTTTTTGTCCCATCCCCACCAAAAAAGAGAGAAAGAAAGGAGAGAGAGAAGAGAAAGAAAGAAAAAGAAAGAAAGAAGGAAAGAAAGGAAAGAAAGAAAGAAAACAAAGAAAAGAGAGAAAAAATGGTTATATTTATTCTGAATACAGTCTGGAAAAATTGCTCTGACAGCTGAGGAGAACTGAGAAGACATCCAGGATTCCTTTTTTCTTCCTAGAAACTCTTTTTGTGTGTTCTCTTTAGTAATATTTGATTCTCAGATGCATTGTATAGAATTTTTTCCCCATTTTACCTATTCTCTTTTCAAACAAGTAAAACAACAGCAAAACAAACTTTTAAGTCCCCAAATGTGCAGCTGGAAACGCTTGCCTTCTTAGAATACATAACTGTTTTCCCCCGTTGTGTTTTCTGTACAAATTATTTAGTGACCAGATTCTCCTAGTTTCAGAAGTAAAAATTTCAGTTTATTACGTGAAATACTCTTTATTCTATCTGCTTGTATCTTCATTATCCATGTCACTGGCCTATTATATATCTCCAAATTCCTCAATTAGGTAAGTAGCTTCTGTAATAAAATATAAGAGAGGGGTACTGCATGCCTGAAACAACAGTTGGATGTGACAAGGACAGATTAAAGGTCATGACACATATCATTAGGGAAACAATTTCTACAGGTTTGGGAAAAAACCTCTCAGATTGATCCATGTCTTAAATTTCAACCTAACTTAATATATCTGTTCCTTGAAACAGATACATCTGTCAGGTTCGTACCATTATTTTTCTAAGGTAGCATTTTCCCCCCTGAATTATCGTGGAGCAACACTAAATAACAAGCAGAATGATAATATGACACCCTACCTAGTGATATATATTAGTCCGTTTGCTGTTGCTTATACAGAATACCTGAAAGTGGGTAGTTTATAAAGAAAAGGAATTGATTTCTTACAGTTACGGAGACAGGGAAGTCCTAGGGTGAGGGGCACATCTGGTGAGAGCCTTCCTGCTGGTAGGAACTTTCTGCAGGATTCCAAGGCAGCGCCGGGCATCACAGGGCAAGCAGACAGCGTGCTAACATCCTAGCTCAGGTCTGTCTTACTCTTCTTACAAAACCACTGGTTCCTTTCTCACGATAACCCATTCATCCATTAACTCATGAATCCACTAATCCATTCATGAGGGCAGAGCTCTGGAGACCCAGTTACCTCTTGAAAGCCCCACCTCTCCATACCGCCATAGTGAGGATTGAGTTTCAACATGAGTTTTGGAGGAGACAGTCAAACCACAGCATGATCCATAATTAAAATATTCCATTTTAGTGACAGAAGGCATCCTAAGTGCAGAGGCATGGAGTGGGTGCTTTAACAGGTAACTGTTTTGACTGTATGATTTTTTTTTCTTTTTATTATCCAAATGCACAATCATTTCATAGACATTCCAGGGAAGGTGGGATTAGAAAGTTAAAGGTCTTTCTCATAATAAAGGAGAAGAGATTTCTGAAGTCATGCATGTTACATTCCACACATTTTCCATGGTTCATAATAGAAAGAAGTTATAGGATAGTGAAGTACTTTGGAAATGCTGCTGGTACTCAGTGTCAGGAAAGTATTGAGATGGAAAAATGTCAAAGAAATAGAAGCAAACTGAAAATGTCTTTTTTTTTTCTGTTAAAATATCAGTCTGCTTAGGTATACAATGTTTTATTAACCTTCAATTCCATTGTATGCACTTATACATATGCATGGTAATAGACTTATTTATATTCAAGCAAACATTTATTTGGCAAGCAGCCTAGAATATTCTAGTGTTTTCAGAGTCAAACAAATGACTCAGAGATTGAAAGTCTTTTGTTTCTTTTTCAATATCTCAAAGCGTTAACAACTCTTTGTCCTCTTGTTGCTGCATTCTATATTAATTGACAAACTACCTAAAAACTGTCTATATCTACCTTAAATGCAGAGCCTTCATTTGGGAATTATATCTGACATATTTAATATCTTTGTGTATTTGAGTGGATGTATTTGGTTTCTAGGTGGACAGATAAAATCCACAAGTCACAGGTTTTTGCTTTATTTTGTTTTGTTTTTGCTTTTCTTCCTCTTTAGTCCATTGGTGGGACAGAATTTGTCAAGTCAGGGTTCAGAATTATTAGGTAGCTAATAAGTAATCATTCAGATACTGAGATTCCTGACGACTTAAAGAGTGACCTCTGCCCTTCCTTCCCCTTCTAGACTGTGTTGGGAGGTGGAGCAAAAACAGGCCCAGTGGAATCAGAAGGACCTTGGCATTACCTGTGTCACTCCATAGTTGTGTTCTGTTGCAAGTGTACTGTTCGCAAGTCACCTTGCTTCTCTGAACCTCAGTTTTCTCTCCTGTAACCTGGAATTTTGAGAACTATCTAGGGCTGCAGCAAAGATCTGAGACACAGTCTGGAAGTCACATAGTAGGCACTAGATACATAAAAAATACTATTTTCTTGTAGGTCTTTGTGATTTTTCCATTACCTTGTGGTTTCTCAACTTTAGGGCTATAAGTATTTTTCTTCCTTTTGTGAATACAGGGAGGCGTTTCCTGTGCCCTTTCTGTACAAGGACGAGGATGTTATTGGGAACTATGAAAGAAGACATCCCGGGCTACAGACTGTTCCTTTTCTTGCAAATGGTAGATGGGAAAGTAACTAAGACAGATAAGGAGGGGTGTGAACCATGAACTTCTCCACTCCTCAGAATAGATTCCTTATTTTCCCTAAACATCTTGGGTAAAGATTCATCCCCCAGACTCCTTTGGAAGCTCGGCAGTTTGGAGCTCCCTTCCCTGGTGGTCTGGTGGAGCCCAGGAATGCCGGCCTTGAGGGCTCGGGGCCAGACCTATGTGCTCACTCACGCTCGGAGTGAGCAGCGTGGGGGGTCCTGATGAGCCAGCACCAAAGGGTGCAAGATGCGTCCTGAACTTTGCATGCGTTTAGTGAGACAGGTTGTCAAACGGTCACTAAGGGGTTTGCATTCCAAAAGAATAAATGCATGCATTTTATTAGCACATTATCCTATGAGAACCCTGAAAAATGATTCTGTACAGAACATTTTCAAATATCTATGAGACTTTGGAAAATAATCAATTCATCCTTTTAAAGAGCCCTTCAGAACTCCTCTTTTAAAAATTACGTAGGCGCTAAGAATCTAAACCAGAGTAGCTATTAATAATGATGAAAAATTCATGGCTCTTTGTATTTTCCTTTCTAAAATAGAGTAAAAGGGAAAAAAAATCCTGGAGGAGAAGGCAAAATTCAATCCTTGTTTAATTCAGTCTCAGGCTGAATGAAGTTTGAAGCATGTATGAAAAGCAGATGAAAATAACACTAAGCGTACACTCCCCCATTCCATGATCAGACTTCTCTGAGTAGGAGTGGGGTTGAAGTAGCGAGGTTTACAACAGTTACTGAAGACTCCTTAGTCCTATAAAATGACATTATTGGGGAAATGACATTATTGGGAAAAACCTATAAAGCTTAGCTTCTAAAAAATCCCCTAAACTCAAGACAACTTTCCTAGGTTTGAAAGAGTAAAATGACCATTCAGGATATTTCTATAGGCTCTTCAGAACGCACACAGAATTTTTATGTTTACATGAAAATATAGTTTCTGAATATGTCTCCCTTTTTATTCAATAAACTTCATGTTAGTTTTTTTTTTTTTCACTCTTTGGAAAAAATGACTATACTTTTAAAATAATATATAATTTACGGTGCCTCAAGAGAAATCACGTCTTTAACAGAGTGGGGGTCTCTTCCACTTTTACTGTGTCATCACACTACTATAAATCGGCATCTTGTTTCCAACATGTGGGAATTTCCTTCAAGATCCCGAAGTCAGGAAACAAGTGGTGCTGGCTGATGGCGCTTGCTCAGGAGAGGATCTGGGCTACGCAGAGGATTGGTCTTATTTGGGGAACCGGCGTGTGCTGTCTGGCCGGTCGCGGGAGGTGACCCACCGACCAGCTACGTGGGGGGTGAAAGAAATGAAGTATCAGTCCCGGAAATGCACGTGCTGATGAGATCCCACCACTCATTTCTCATGAATCTAAACTGTATCTGTCATAGGCTGACTGAAAATCCATTTTTGACCAATAAACACCAGGCCACGTGTGAAAAGCAGTTTTTAAAGTTTGCCTTACTTTAAACATATTAGCCTAACATAGCAGGAGAATTTGCAAAAGCCTTTAGACATAATGATTTTTAAATTTTGAAAGCAATCAACATAAACATATGTGTTCCTAAGTGTGGTTTAAACATGTTATCCAGATTCTATGGCCTTAGCAATTTATATTTATAAAAAAACTTTCATTGTTTCCAAAATGAAAAGAGCCAACTTTATGAGTGAAGCTAAGAGCCCACTAGAGGTCACTTTTTCAACTTATTTTCCTGAATAACTAAAAAACTTCAGCCTTCGTTCTTGTCATTGAATCTTTTTTACAAGCCTTTGTTCCCGGTGTTAGAACTTTCGTTTTCTCCCAGAAAAGTTTTTAATACTTCTCAAACTTCTTTTCTGATGTCCTTCTGGTACTACTCCTAAGAACTCTTTGTTTTCCCTGTGGTCATATATTCTTTTTTTTTTTCTTTCTTTTTTTTAGAGTTGGGGGTCTCACCGTGTTGCCCAGGCTGGAGTGCAATGGCTATTCACAGCCTTAACTTCTGGGCTCAAGCAATCCTCCTGCCTCAGCCTCCCAAGTAGCTGGGACTACAGGTGTATGCCATTGCACCCAGCTTCCTGGGGTGATATATTTTTTATTTTTCAAGTATAATTTCTATTGTGACATTTTTTAATGATGTTCCTGAGTACCTAATTAAGTCTCTATTCTTTTTGATTACTGCAATGTCACTATTTGAACACTAGCAACATCTATTTCCTAAAGTGTTAGTGGACTTTCCAATGCTGTATTAGTGTGAAAGAACCAGACAGTGTACAGCCTTCTTAAGACTTGGAAGCATCCATGCAATTTCTGCCTCTTGTTGCAAACACCAGTATTGCTGAAAAATGTCCAGCATCAACACCTGTTGAATTGAATTTCTGAAATTTGTCACTCTTGATTTAATTTCCCTAGTGACCCATAAGAGCTATGTTTTGAGCCACTTTTTAAAAAGCAATAGCTCTAAAATATGAATGCCTGATATGCTTTATCTAACTAAAGGACATTTTAGCATTTTCCCCCTTACTTTTGCGGTTTTGACTAGCAGGAAAATGTTCACAAGCTGCTATCATGTTAGTTTCACAACTTGTGCATAAAAACTAGCATTACATAGTTTTGTAGGTTTCCTATTAGGCCACCTGGCATAAGTTATAATTTCCTGGTTTTCCAAATGCCTGCTAGTCTCTCCTAGGTCCATAACTATGTTGATTTTAAAACAGTTTTTCTCAGCTATTTTTTAAATTCAACCAAAACGACTATTTTAAAACTCAGAAATAGTATAATATTTCACTTGTCTATGAAATGGAGGTGCTAGTAGGAAAATCACATGCAGAGACTTATTCTTACCTTTCAAAAGAATGACTATCTATATCATTTATCTACCATTCACCCATATAAATACCCTAAAACAGAGGCCACTTTAACATAAATTCTACAGCTTTAAAAAAGATGTTATTGAAGAAAATAATATCTGAAAAAACTGATCATTAATAAAACATCAGGTGTGCCTTCAATCATTATACATGCAGTACATAATTTTTAACACATAAAAATTTTAATACATAAAATCTTTAATAATTTTGACTTGTTAAAATTATTTTTATCCATGAATACTTTCGCCACGTAAAACACCAAAATGTTACAGATAGGCTGTGGCTTCTGTCATGTACTAGCCCTAACTGCCAAACTTTCCTTTTGTATTCTTCCAGATCTGGTGATAAACATTTACGTTCAAAAGTGTGCACACTTATTATATATATCATACTATTTTGTTGTTTTGTGGACACATGTGTTTTAAATAAATGTTATATAACACTGGACAAATTCTTCTTTCTATGTGTTTGATCTTTATTCAATAATAGATGTTAGAGGTGTTTACATGCTGGTTCCTATAAATCTCATTCTTTTGAACTACACATAGTGTCCTTGAGGATGGATATACCCACAGTTTAGCCACTGTCCTAGTGAAGAACATTTAGTTTGTTTCTCCCTTTTCCCTCTTACAAATGAAGCTCTCTATACATCATTGAATGTATGATCAAACGTTCTCCTTCAATAAATATTGTGATGATTGCTTATTCATATGTTTGCCTTTTTTCCATTGCATCATTTGCTTTTATTTACTAATCTCTAGTTTTAAAATAGTTTGAACATCAAATGGTTATGTATTATATTCATTTAAATATGTTTTCCAGTTCTTCTCTTGATTTTTAACTTTATGAGTTCTCTGCCATAAAAAATTTTTATTTTGATACTTTCAAAATGTATCAGTTCCTTTCTCTTATGATTTTAGTATTGGTGTCTTGGTAAGGAAAACCATCCCTATGCTCAAAACAAATGTAGATCTTATATTTTCTTCTAGCTCTTTTATAGTTTTATTGTTATTATTGTTTAGGTCTTCAGATTTTCCAAGAAGATTTTCATCTACGAGATTCAAGTCTAATTTCATTCTTTTTCTCAAATAGATATCAAATATTTCTGACACCATTTGATACATTTGCTTACTGATTTAAAACTCTACTTTTATCATAATATAAATTTTCTTATGTTCATAGGGTCATTTCTGAGTATTTTGCCATTAATTTAATATTATTATTGTTCATGTGTTCCTGCATAATACCATATTTAAAAATTAGTACAGGTTTTGCTAAATGGTAGGTCAAACCCTTTCTTTTTCACTTTTTCAAAATTATCTGTGCTATTCTTTCATACTAATTTTAGAATCAGCTTGTTACGGAAAGATTCTATTGAAAGTGAGAATTGTGCTGAATGCACATATTAATCCAGGGGAGAAATAGAATATTGAGTCTCCTCATCAATAAATATAATGTATCTTTGAATTTATATGTCACACATGTTCTTTAGTTAACTTAAATTTTTCTAATAGACTGGTCTGGTCAGGTTTATTCCCAGTCATGCCATAGTTTTTGTTAGGTAAATGAAATCTTTTATCCTTTTTTCTATTTTTGATGGTTGCTGTTGTAAAGGAAATTTACGGAATTTTAAAGACTGATTTATATCTGGCTACCTGAATGGATTAATTCTAATTATTAATTCTGATAGTGATCAGGTGATCCTCTTCGGTGGTTTTTATGTCAGTGATCATATCATCATCAAACAATAACAGTTTTGTTTCTTTCATACTAAAATATCAACCGCTTACTTATTTTCCTGGTTTATTGCACTAGCCCGGACCTTAAAAATGTTGAATAGGAATGTTGGATATCCCTGTCTTTCATTAACTTTAATGGGAAAAATATTTATATCTCATTGTTATGATTTTGCTGAAGTTTTTTGACAGCCACTCTTTATTAAGTTAGGGAACACTGTATTAATTTTAAATTTGCATGTAACAATACGATATCACTCTTGTCAAACAGGATAATTACTATTTTGAGAGTGTTGAGCTATAACGGATGATTTTGTTGCGCAGTACTGCAGATAAATTACATACAATATGAATTGGTCTATTAGACATCTCATGTGAGTAAAGCTAGGCTAATCCTAAAGAAGTGTTCAGAAGCAGCTAAAACAGCTCACTTTTAGATCCTCTCTTAATTGAAATTCTTTTTTCTAAGGCTGCTTGTCAGTGAAATTTGTTGCCAAAGATATAAAGAATACACCACTAGTGTGGATTAAAATATCAAATAAAACCCACTTTTAAACTATGTAATAAATACTTTGCCTCATTTTTCCTGAGCACAGTAGCGCTTAAGATTTGCCACCTAATAGGTCGTCCAACATTGATCTTGACCTGGCTATAATGAATACTTCTCGCCAGTGATAATATAAGGAGTCTGTAATTTATTCAACAAATATTTAAAGAATGTTTATGTTGCTCCAGGCATAGAAAATAGATACGGTTATGCGTTTCCTAATGGCTAAGATATATTTGAGAGATGCATTGTTAGGCAATTTCCTCGTCGTGCAAACATCACAGTGTGTTACTTACGCAAACGTAGATGGCATAAGAGCCTCGTACACACCCAGGCTATACGGTACAGCTTATTGTTCCTAGTTTGCAAACCTGGGCAGCATGTTACTGTACCGCACACTGCAGGCAATTGTAACACGGTGGTAAGTGTTTATATGTATCTAAACGTGTCTGAACATAGAAAAGGCAATACTTTGCGTTACTGACGTCATGATGGCTATGTTGCCATCAGGTGACTAGAATTTTTCAGCTCCACTGTAATCTTATGAGGCCACCGTCATATACGTGCTCTACTGTTGACTGACATGTCATTATACGGGGCATGACTATATTGAAAGCTGGAGGAAAATTATGCCTCTGAAAAGCTGATGTATTGACTCCATTGTCATTCGCATACTCTAGAAGTAGAAACGGACATTTGTTTTACATACCTGGCAAAATCCCAGCCCAGTTCAAATCCAATTCCCCACTTACTACACGCCAGCACAAACGCACCAAAAGTGGCTGGAAAAAAATACATCACTATGTTGACTGATCTCGCTTCAAGCTCAGGACCATCGACCTCGTGTGGTTTTTGCTACCTAGCAGTCCTGTCCTGCTTCTGTGGCTCAGTCGTGTGTCCGGTGTCTACCTGCACCTGCGGTCCCACATGCCGCCTCGTGCCAGTTCCTTCTGCTGCATGATCTGTGCGTGTGTCTGAAGACGAGCCTCTAGCCGTGTCCGGGACTCACCCCCTTTCGTCTGCCCGTGGACCTGCAGCTCAAATTGCCCTGTTGTCTCCGACCATCCCGTTCCCCCTCCCTCCCGATCATTCCCATCTGCACACGAAAATGGCAATATCTCTGTTCAAAAGGAAAAGTTAAAAAAATTCTCCCTTTGCCCAAGTCCCTCTTTATCGCTGTTTCACATCCCTGCTCTCTTTTTACGACAAAACGCCTGTGTTCACTCACTTCCTCCTCTCGCAGCCTTTCTGGACCTCACTCCACACGGCTTCCTTCCACACCACTGCCCGGACTCGGCTCTTGGCAAGGACACTAACGAACGCCACATTGCAAGATCGATGCTTATTTCTCAGTCTTTAACTAACTCAAGCTACTGACACTGTTTACGTACGTCTTTCTTCACAAAATATATATTTTTTAAACTGAAAAATAATGGTTTTTTTCCTTCTGTTTCTGTGACATCAATTAACAAATCCACAAGGCGTTAAAACCTTCTTGCTGTTTCCTTAGGTCAAATTTCTAGCAGGGTACGGGTGCCCATCACAAATGGCTTTTGGGAGGTCATTCCCCATGTATGAGTAGTGTTGCTTCTTCTATTAAGGAAAAAAAATCCCTCGTGAAACATTTTCTGCATTTGCCTTCTGGAACATCCCTCTCTGAGTACTCGTGTAACTGTGCTTGTGGAAACTTTTCCCTTTCCTTTGTTGTTTTCTTTTTATCTCCCTGAACTCTTAGGTTTGAAGTGTTCCACACCTGCATCTTTGGACCATGTTTCATCTCCAGCTCCATTTGCTCATTGAGTCCCATGTTTTAAAACATCGTCCACAGGCTGGTAACCCCCAGGTGGATAAATCCAGCCTGGATGTCTTTCCTGCAGCTCAGACACACGTATATCCAACTCTTTTGTGACATCTCACTTGGGCATCTATATGAGCAATAATAGAGTTCAAATTTCTTTAGTATTTTGTCATTACCAAAGCATTTCACATACATTCTTTTCATTTGATCATCATGTCAACCCTGGGACTGATCCAAAACTTTTTTTTAGTCTCAAAATTAATAAATTAAAATATCATATTAATAAAATTAAAATTAAATATCACAGTAACATATGTCTTTCACCCATCCTAAGGTATAAAGTTTTGTTTTTTTTTTAAGACAGAGTCTCACTCTGTTGTTGCCCAGGCAAGAGTGAGTGCCGTGGCGTCAGGCTAGCTCACAGCAACCTCAAACTCCTGGGCTCAAGCGATCCTCCTGCCTCAGCCTCCCGAGTAGCTGGGACTACAGGCACGCGCCACCATGTCCGGCTAATTTTTTCTACATATATTTTAGCTGTCCAGATAATTTCTTTCTATTTTTAGTAGAGACGGGGTCTCGCTCTTGCTCAGGCTGGTCTCGAACTCCTGAGCTCAAACAATCCGCCCGCCTCGGCCTCCCAGAGTGCTAGGATTACAGGCATGAGCTACCGCGCCTGGCCAGGTATAAAGTTTTATAAGAGCTTTTTTGGGAATTAAAGATTAGCTTCTCCCACCCCAAGTCTCTAATAGGAGAACATCAGGCCTTCACGGTAAACCAATAAAATCGTCATTTTTGGGTCATTACAGCCCATCAGGTTGGTAGCCTACTGCAGTCAGTCACAGTCTGTAATCACAACTGAATAAATTTAAAATAAATGATTCTTTACTCCTATACATTCTTAATTTTCCCTATGTTATATTCTAGGTCAAATGTAGAGTTTAGGAAAAGAAGAGGCTGAGTAATGAGGCCCTTTTGCAGGGGCATCTGGAGTTTAGCAGAACTTAGAATTTCATTGTTACAAAGCAAGGATACAAAAAGTATCATAAAACCAAAGTCAAGCCCCCATTCTTTGGGACGCATTTTTTTATTATCTTTTTTCAAGTTATTTTAAAGTACACCAGAACTTGAAGGAAGATAAAATAAAACTTTTTTTTAAAGTTTGAATCACGTATATTCATTCTTGACATCAGAACTGCTGCAAAATATTTTTTCTTACTATTGCAAAATCCAAGGAGAATTTGAAGAACTGTTGAACTTTAACTCTGTCAAACGCATCAACATTCTTGGTTTACATAGTAGCATAGTTAGTAGACTCCTACACATAGTCCTATTGGAATGGTATTGTCTGTTTGACTTGCTTAGAAATTATTTCATATGCCATATGATAGCTATAATTATATGATATATAACATATGTATGTATCTTTATGTTTACCTAATTTGTTAGAGCCTCTTAGCTATCTGTTTTACTTGGTAAGTTTTAACCTGGTAAATTTTAACCAAGTTTCACTGCCAGGCTGCCCTCTTTAAATTTTACTCTGAAGACCAATTTTCTATTTTAAATTCAGATTTCTTTTCCTTCTGCTAACTTTCCATGCCTTGCGCTGGGACTCACCCAGACTTGGAATACCTTTTAACATTCATGCTTCCTCTCTGTGGTTTCACTTTCCTTCCTTTTCCTTTCTCAGGTCTTCAGTTTCTCCTCTCCCAGCTCCTTCCATCCCCTCCCTCCCTGCGCCTGCCTTCCTCACTGAGAGTCTTCAGTTCCCAGAAAGGAGACAGAGAAAGCACGTTCCTATCCTATGCTTTTTGGCTTCTTTCCTACTATTGCTCCTACTCTCTTCTCTCCCCCAAGCCCACTTTCTTTCCACCTCCACAACCTGCCACCTTCCTCTCTGTGGCTATTCACTCTTTTCCCAGCACATTCTCTCTGTTCTCTCCTCCTTTGGTAATTTCATGTAACTGCTCCCAGGATTCTTTCAATCCTTCCTTACTTCCCCTTATTCTTCCATGTGGAAGTCATCATGATACAGCTTAACAGTAAAGGTAAAAAGATAAAGGCCAGGCAAGGTGGCTCATGTCTGTAATCCCAGCACTTTGGGAGGCTGACATGGGAGGATCACTTGAGGCTAGCTCGAGACTGGCCTGGACAACATAGCAAGACCCCATCTCTACAAAAAAAACTGAAAAATTAGCCAGGTGTGGTGGTGCATATCTGTAGTCCCAGCTACTCGGGAGGCTGAGGTGGGAGGATCGCTTGAGCCCAGGAGTTGGAGGGTGCAGTGAGCTATGATCGGGCCACTGCATTGCACTCCAGCTTGGGTAACAGAGCGAGATCCTGTCTTTTTTTGAAAAAGGGTAAAAAAGATACAATTATTGCTAAAAAGCAGAAACATCAGATATGAAGTCACTGAGCAAGGATCACACTGACAGTTCATGTTGGGGCTTAGGCTGAGGACTGGAACTTCACCCCACAGGCAGTTCCAGGACTCTAGTATTTCTTGAACATCACAGGACATTCTAGAGGATTCTGCCTCACCGCTGCCAAAATCCACGCTAGAAGGAAGTGCTTTGCTTTTGGTGTGAAGCCAGTGATACGTATCATAAGATAACTGTAAGTTCAAGGAAGGAACAGAATTTTGCTTCTGTTTTATCCAGTATCTGTGGACATTGTCAATATCTTGAGATGCATGTCTGTTGCACACCTAAAGAAGCCTGGAGGATGTATATTCTGGTGTTAATTCACACCGAGACAAAGACACCTTATACTTTATACTCCAGAGCCTGTTTGAAAATGATTCACAAGAAAAATCTGGTGGTATGTAATTGGGAATGATTAACTCAAAAAGAGGAAGAACTGGAAGGATATGTCTACAAGTAGCTGAAGTGTCATTAAATGGAGTAGCAATTAAATAAATAATTAAATGTATTTCCAAAGGATGGTAACTGGACCAAAAGTAAAGAAGATTTTTCCTGCTATAAAGAAAATAACAGAGTATTTTGCCTAGTCCTACATTTTCCCCTATCTTTAGATTATATCCCTTTTCTGTGGTGCAGCTACTCCTGGGGAAAGGAGGATTTTCTCCATCCTGTGAGAGATTCTATCTTATAAGTCCTTTAGACCTGGCTTGACATAGTAAATAGAACTTAAAGGAATTTATTATATCTTCTATCACAGTGGTTCTCATCGAGAAGGGATTTTGTTCCCAGAAAAACACTTGGCAGCACCTGGAGACATTTTTGGTTTTCACAGCTTGGGGTAAGGTGCTATTACTAGAGCGAAGCCAGGGATGCTACTGAACATCCTACGACGCACCAGACAGTTCCTCACAACAAAGAATTATCCATTCCAAAATGTCTACAGTCCTGAGGATGAGAAACCCTGGTCCACCAAGACAATAGCCTGCTTAATGAGTCTTTCTGCCTGAGTCTATTTTGCGTGTTAGAAGCCAAATAAATACAGTGCTCCTCTCTCGTCTCTGGGTGATATGTGCCAAGACCCCAGTAGATGCCTAAAATCTTGGGTAGCACCTAACCCTATATATACTCTGTTTTTTTCCTATCCATACATACCTATAAGAAAGCTTAATTTACAAATTAGGCTCAGCAAGAGAGAAAAAATTTCCCCCTTTGGCATAAATTTGGCTTCGTTTTGGCATATCCAAATTGCCAGCATCACCATTCTTGCATTTTGGGGTCGTTATTAAATAAATACTGGCGAACTGAACGCGAGTGCTGAGTGACTAGGGGCAGACGGTCTCCGGCGTGGAGACGTCGGGGGGAGGGATGATTCACGGCCCGGGCAGGCTGCAGCCGGACCGTGTGAGGTTTCATCACAGTGTGTCATGTAAAACTTAGGAATTGTTTATTTCTGGAATTTTCCATTTAATGTTTTTGGGCTGTGGTTGACTACGGGTAACTAAAACCAGGGAAAGCAAAACCGCGGATGATGGGGACACGACTGCATCACTCCATTGTTTCTCTCCCTGCTTTCTGTAAGATCCTTACCATTGCTTCCCTTTCCCAGGCAAAATATCCACATTTCGGGTAAGCTTGGTGAAGGTCTTAGAAAGACAAAGAAGAAAAGTGTATTGACAATTTTCAAGATTTGATCCTTGTTAGAAGTGTTTCACTATTAGAAATGGTCGTAAGTAGCTTCTTAATATGGCTAGATTAATAGTTGGAGCTATTATCAATAGTTTAAATTTCTTTAGCTCTAGATTTCCTCTTTCTCTGATCTCTGTCCAAGCAAGTGGTTTACTTTATTGAGTTAGAGAAACTACAGGTGGGTAGAAACAGTGTACAATATTTTGGACTAATAAAAATCCAAACACTCAGGAGAAGTTAGAGGTTTGCAGATGCAGATGAAGGGAGAGGGGGTTCTCAGGTATCTTAGGGAGACTCAGGAGGCTTCCCCACCGCCAGACTGAAAGAACAGTCTCCAGTGTCGTAGGGAGGTTCAGTCTGGAGACAAGACAGAAGGCGAGAGAGAGAGATATCTTGGAGCTATAAGGCATTGTTGGAGAGGAAAAGGACTTGAGAGAAAGTCTCAGCGGATTCACATGGCAAATCCAGCACCCGCAAAGCAGAGGTTGAATCATTGTGAACGGGTAGGTCAGGGGCACAGTCATCATTCCCATGGCAACCAGTATTAACAAATGGCTTATAATCAAGGTGTCTTAGGTTACACCTGAACCTTGCTCCAAATCTGCAGAGAGGGATGGAAACCAAAGAATGGCTCATTAATATTTTGCCACTCTGACACAGTGAAGACTCAGAGAAATAGACTCACTTCTTACCTAAAATTGTAAAAATTGTATTTCTTGGACCTATGAATTTGGAAATTCATGTTCATTAGCAGAGGGTTGTACTTAGCTCCCCAGCACTGAAAGGTGCTTAGGGAAAAGCTCCTCTCCGCAACCACTCACAGTCTCCCTGCACAGCCTGTTTAAGATAACATTCTTCAGCCGGCCAAGAATCAGGGGGTTGTGAAATCAAATTAGTAAGTCACAACATCTTAAAGAAAATAGTTCAGATGAGAAAAAGAAAATAGAATGGCACATATGACACCTGGTTAGCTGAAGTATTACCTGGTGAAAATGTATACTGGAAGCCACGTAAAATATACCGCTTAAATCACAACATTTTTAAGACACTGTTCCAAGGGACTCTTAAAACTAATCCCAACGCACCCAACATTCCAGCTGACTGCATCACCATGGGAAACCTCTCGTCCCCATACGACTGGATTATCTCCATAGCCTCCTAATAGAACTTCCAGCTTTGACCTTTGTGTCCCTTAAGATCTATCCTCTACCCAGCACCACAGGGATCCATTTGAAAATTAATTCAGACCATGCGGTATTTCCCAGGACCCTTCAATGATTTCCCTTACGTCTGAGGATAAAATTCTCAATCCTTGCCATCATCTGTGTGGTCCCACATGGTAAGCATCCCTCCTTCCTTACCACTCTCATTCTCTCTATTTTTCAATGCCATTGGTCGCCCTGTTCTTCCTGGATTAACCAAGCATGTTTTTTCCAGCATGTTCTTTCCCTCCATAGCAGCACAACTTGCTTCCTCAGTTTTCCCGTCTCTGGCCAATGGCAATTTGTCAAAAAGGCCTCCCGTGACCACCTTTTGTAAAATAACAATATTCTCTCTTCCAACATGATATCTCCATCCTGCTTACTAGGTAAAATATTTTATTTTTTTAGTAGTTTATTTATTTGTCATTTGCCTCCCTACACTGGAATGAAAGTTTCATAAGGGTCATGGTTGTTTTGTTGAGGTTGTTTATTATCATAACTTTACCCCCTAGAATAGCACCTGTGTGCTGTTATTTGAGTAAGCACTAAAGAAAAATTTTTTTAGTGAATAAACAAATGTCATTACAAGTTGAAATTTTTAAATCTGTCACCTTTAAAATTATTATTAAGGCTATTAGAAAGCAGAATATATTTTAAGGTACTGAAATTAAGCTCTGCTTTCCAACTCAACTCTCCCCTGAGCGAGAGTGACACTTTTGGAGTACTGTCCTCCTAGAGGAATACCTTCTTGTGCGAGACAATTTGTCAAGGCAAACATAATAAAATATTGACGGAATATTCTATCACATTGAATTAACATATCCTCACACCATATTTTTACACAGTGTCAAGGCAGTGTCCAAATCCAGAATAGCAGTAGTCCTCAGTGACTCACTGTTTTTTAGAACTTTCATGCAGCAATCTGGCATCAGTAAATATTTACTCAATTGAATCACAGGAGAGAAGTATTTTACAGTCATCTATAATTCACCACCTTGATACATGGTCCTTAACATGGCTATAGAGCAGTTAGAATCTGAGGCTGTAACATGTTCAATCTCTGATTCCAAGACTCAGAACTCTGGGTTCTTTGAGCATTTCGGGGGATGCCCAAATGCCCCTCTCTGATTACTGTCCCCTGAGCAGAAAAACAAAGCATCAACAACAAATGAAAAATAAAATATCACTAGGCTTCATTTCTCTTTGTTTCCCTCCTTCCGTGGTGGTTACAATGTATCACCTGCCTTCTGGCACGTGAGCTCTGGGTGACTCTCGGGGCTGCTGGAGAACCGCGGGCTTCCCTGTCATCATGGTGCCATCCTCCAGAGCCAATTTGGGGCTGCGGGCAACCACTTCCACTCTTATCAGGTTCCCTGTGTGTGCTTGATCGGGGGGTACCTGTCACCCTGCTATGACAGTCTGTTCTGCCCTGCTCCCCCATCCCGGTGCCACCATCTCTGCAATCTTCCTGCTATCAGTAGTTCCTGCACTCTGGCCGCCGACAGCTTGCCAACAGCACACTCTGTGCCCTTGTCATCTCCAGCCTAGCACACCTGCTGCCGCCACCTGCTCCAGGACCTTGCCAGCATCTCCCCTACGGCCTCCGGTGCTGGCCCTGCTCCTCCAGAAGGAGGGAGGACTCTGTTCTAATCAGTGGCTGCTGCTGGACGGTGACACACTAAACAGTGACATCTGGGAAATATCAAGTCGTCTGTCCTTGAGATGCTGTGCTACCCTCATTGTTGCCAAGACATTTCACCACCGAATCCTGGAGTCTGCGGTGTTTACTGTTCTTAGAATGCTGTCTTTCCCTAGCTTTCTAAGAACTGCAACCACACTGCTACCAAAATAAATCCTAACTGTTAGTTAAAATTATCCATTAAGTCCTCGTTTCTAAAATCTTCATTGATTCATATATCAACATCTAGTTACAGGGAGGAAGGGAGGTATACGCAGTGGTGAAATTTTAGTTCCAGCATCACTGAGGTTAGCTAGGATCAGAGACGCAAGTCTAAACCAAAGAGCCTTGTTATGTTTAGGAGTAAGTCTGAATTAAACATTTCCATTTTAATGTGACTATTAAGTTGGTACATGATCTGTAAAAGGTAACTAATTAGGAGATTGGTAACTATATCACATACTGCTGGATGAATAATGTGTCCCATAATATTCCGTTTTTCCAAAATGCCAAAGGGAAGACTCGGGGCGAGAGACAGAAAGAGACGGAAAAATGAGAGAATATATTTGGGATTAATATAAATATTTATATCAATATAAGTTAAAACAAGGCTGTTTTTAAAATGCTCATCTATAGAATAACAGAATAATCAAGATCCAAAGATTAATGGAAATCAAAATATATGAAGGTGCATAATTTGTTTACATAAATTATATTTCAAATAAATAATTCAATAAATTATAATTCAAATATGAAGAATATTTTTAGGAATGTTATTTTCAAAGCATGGCTTCCAGAAACAGTCAACTGACCTCTCAATAAGGCAGGCTATTCCATTAGTGAGTAGCTCTAATCGCTAGAAAAATTATACCAAGCCTTAAGCAACTTTCTTTTATATTAGTTCTATATTCTAAATGACACAAAATAATCTAATCTCATTTTCATAGCCCTTTAAATATTTAAAGACATCTTTAAAAAATGTAAAATCCAGAATAATCACGTTCCTGTAGAAGTGGAGAGTCAAGTTTCATGCATTGCTCAAGAGGTCTGTGAGAGCTACCCAACTTTTCAAAAAGTAATCTGGTGATACATATCGAAATACAAGATACGTATAACCTTTGACCCAGCTATCCAAGTTTTGGGAATCTATATCACAGAAATAAAATCATTGGTACGTTTGAATGTGTATTAATGCATGTATGTAAATGGTAAAAAATATTGGAAACAACTTGAATAACTATAAAAGGATATATATTTATCCTATATCATCCCATTGAACATAAAGCAAATATTTAAGAAAATTAGATCTATATGTATTGATCTAGTCCAAGAGGGCTGCCTTGGTATATTTTTTTGTGAGGAAAGCACAAAAGCACAATCATGTATATTATAAGGTGCCACTTCTTCTTTTTTTTTTTTTTTTTGAGACAGAGTCTCACTCTGTTGCCCAGGCTACAGTGAGTGCCGTGGTGTCAGCCTAGCTCACAGCAACCTCAAACTCCTGGGCTCAAGCGATCCTCCTGCCTCAGCCTCTGGAGTAGCTGGGACTACAGACATGCACCACCATGCCCGGCTAATTTTTTCTATATATATTTTTAACTTTCCATATAATTTATTTCTATTTTTAGTAGAGATGGGGGTCTCGCTCTTGCTCAGGCTGGTCTCGAACTCCTGAGCTCAAATAATCGGCCCGCCTTGGCCTCCCAGAGTGCTAGGATTACAGGCGTGAGCCACCGCGCCCGGCCTAAGGTCCCACTTCTTAAAACTAACAAAAGACAAACCAAATATCTATTTGGGGATAAATATTTGTAATAGCATTAAAAAAGCATGGAAGAAAATACTCCACACTGTTAAATATCTTTTTAAAATATATACCTCTTTTGTTTGAATAAGCACTTCTTTTAAAATTAAATTATCTAATACCTGAAAATGTAAAACATTTTCAAAGTAAATTAAAATTTTTAATTAAAGTAAAAATTTAAAAGTAAACTTCAAGCTGTGCTGTTTTATAACCACATGAAATGGTAGTTGCTCCTAAAATCCCTTCTGGTTTGGAAATTGTATGCTTGTTTTCCCAGTCACTGTGACAAACTTATACTTAAGGGAACTTTGGTTTTCATACATCAATCATTAAGGATCTCGTTAATAGTTACTCAATTTAATAAAGTTATAACGATAAAATCTCTGTCATTATTCAAGTATACACTTTTATATTTGGTTTGAAATTGGGAATACATCCAAGCAAATGTTGTCAAGAGTCATATTTCCAAGCAAAGGTATAGTTCCCCCTATTCTTCTATTTTCTACACTAACCATCCCCCAGATCTTTCAACCAAATGATAATATTCTCACATCCTTTACACCATTTTGATTGTCATTCTCTGGTTCTATTTTGAGATATGTTATTCTGCTTTGGAAACATTTATACATCTCTTTCTTAAAATATCCCAATACTGCAATTGATTTTTAGAAGTCGTATCTTCATAGAGATTTACGATTGTGACAAACGTGTGTTCTGTTGTATTTGTGATTGTTTTAACACAACTGTGTTGGGTCCTTTATTATCTATCGTGTACTTGAACAACTTACTTTTTTCAGACGAAATGCAAGACTTTGCCATTATCCATTTTCAATTTGATTACATTCACCATGTTAGAATAAAGAGGGAACTATATTGTACATACAGTATGGTTACAACTAGGTGAAAAATACCCCTACTTATGAGAATAATTCATGCTCATAGTGGTACAATAGGCAAGAGGTTGAAGCAATCCAAATGTCCATCAATGGATGGATGGATGGATGGATGGATGGATAAGCAAAATGTGGTGTACACATACAGTGGAATATTATTGAACCTTAAATAGAAAGGAAGTTCCGTCAAATGCTGCAACATGGATGGACCTCGAAGACATCATGGCTAGTGCAATAAATCTGCCATGAAAAGACAAACACTGGATGGTTCCACTCACATACAAGGCATCTAAAGTAGTCAAATTCACAGAACAGAAAGCAGAGCGGTGGTGACCAGGGACTGATGAAAGGGGAAAGTGGGAGTCATTTAATGGGTACAAAGTTTCAGTTTTGCAAGACGAAGAAGCTCTGGAGACCTGTCTCATAACCATCTGAATACACTTAACGTTACTGAGCTATACACTTACACATAGTTAAGACGGTACGTTTTGTGTTGTGTGGTATTTACTATAATGAAAAAAAGAATAGAAAGTGCAACACTTATTGATGTCAGATGTGTGGGATGGAGGGATGGGGAAGTACATGATAACCCGAAACGTTCTGACTTGGGCAACTTGGTATTTGCATTGATGGGAAAGTGACTATACATGAGGAGGGGCGACTTGAGGCGAAGATGGTGATGGACACCGTGGTGCTTTGCACCATCTCCTCTTTGTCCCGGTGACTTCATGCGTGTTGCGAGAGTCCCATCTCAATGGGAACAGTTCCTCCGTTGCTTTGCCACCTCGAGGCTTTCCTAACCCATGGGTGTCTGGAACCATCACACAGAGCAGCCGGGAAGTGGGAATTCACGGGCCATTGCTCCACTTCCCCGTCCCACTGTGAGACAATTGTGAGACGGTTTCTACATGGTTCCCAGCGGGGCTGATGCTGGTAACCAGTTCAATAATGAAACCCTCCCTTTTACTGCATTTTCTCCTATTTCGGGTTTCATTCTCCCAACTCCCTCTTTTCTGATTCTTACAGATGTCTTCCAAATAAACTACCTACACCCAATCTTTGTCTCAGGCTCTGATCAAAAATGAGACAAAGATAATGAATGATATCCATGATGTGGAAACTTTTAGAAGCCTTTGGGAGATTGAGGTGTAGATGTTCATTAGAAAATTAGAAATTAATTAGTGTCACCTTAAAAGGAATAGCCTTTTTTCATTTCTTAATCCTTCCTGCTTTTCATCTTCTAAAACTGTTCTGTCACTCATTTACATTTGTCATTGTTACCGTGTCCCTTCTCCCATTTTATTGATTTTTTAAAAAAGTCTGAGATCTTAAAAAGTTCACTGAACAGAAAGATTGTTTAAAACGCCTCATCTTTTTCTTCCTCTAATGAATCATTTCTGACTGTATCCAGCTCTAGTTTCTTGTCAGAGATTCTCTCTCTCTCCTGAGTTTCTGGTGACAGAGCCATACCTAATTATTTTCTCAACCTAATTGCTCTGAATGATGGTATGTTTCCTACTTTCTCTGCACCTCTATTGCAACACATGCAAAATAGTATCCTTTAAATAGAATGCAAGAGAACATAATAAAAAAATATTTTGACTTTGCTGGTCTTCTCAGTCTAAGGGAGCTGTACTCTTGTAACAAAGATGTGGGGTTTTTTTTTCTTTTTTTTAAATACCTCTAGGAACCCATTCTGTCCATGTGTCATATCTTATTTGATGCACAGCATCAGAAATGTGGTTGAAATATGGAGAAATCCTGGATCTTTGGCACTTTTCCAAAGGCTAAAAGAAATCTTTGCATTAATGAAAGCTGTTTGTGTCCTGGGAGAAGTAAAATTGTTCCACTTGAATCAAAATTGTTGTTTCAAAGAGAACAAAAATGAAAAGTTTGGAAGATGAAATAGTGATTAATCCACTCTTGGAAGTTAGAGTCCTCTTCCTTTTTTGTGGCAAGAGATGCTGTGATCCTGTTTCCTGATACTAATCCTTCTGCAAGCTGAAGGATCTGCATCTCCTGGGATAGCCTTTCCGCCCAAGCTTTGTTTCTCCCAGTTTTAGATCTATTCTCTATTGTCTTTTTCAGAAATAACTTTCTACAAATTTTATCCTCTTCCTAAGTTTAGAGGACTTATTAAGTTTAAAGAGGATCATTAGAAATTGAACATTTAAAAGACATCAATTCAAGAATTTTCACAATTTTAAATAAAAAAGGCCCATGCCGTTTAAACATCCAAAGCCACACACCAATAACTAGAATTGTCAGAACTAAAACGTACCCTTTCTGTCCTTGAATGTACTTAAGCCAAAACAGGCTGTGATATGGTCGGTAAAGCCCGAGATGAAGAGTAGACATAAGTGAATTTTTTTCTTTGTGATCCTATATAGATGACATCTGTCTAGTTTTTAAAAGTACTTTAGTGATCATCTCATCTAATAACTTTAACAGATTTTGCATTTAACAGAGGAGGAAAGACTGGCGCATGGAGAAGGTCAGTGACTTGCCCAACCACACGGTTAATCAACGGCAGAGCCAGAGCTAGAATTGATTCCTTCCTTCCTTCCTTCATTCATTCATTCCACTCCTGCAATAAATATTTTCTGGGTGTATTTTCTGGTGCAGACATCCTGTTAGCTGATGGGGATTCAGTTCAGCAGTGACTAAGATACAGTCCCTGGTGGCATGGTTGTCCATGGCTGGGCTGTTATCTACCCAGTGATGACATAAACAACGGAGCTTGGGAGCATTTAATTGTGGAGCAGCAAGAATTCCTAGTCAACAGAGCCTCGAACGCTAGCCTGTGCCCCTAGCCCAGAAGTGTCTAAAAGGCAGCGGGCTTGTGGTTTCTTGTGCCTCTCACCTGGTTAGTTCTTTAAAGCACCGACTGAGCCAAAATAGCTTGCAACCCCCCCAGCATGAGGAACTAGGAAGAAACGAGGGGTCACGTCCTTGTAGACTCTTGCAATGAGTATCCTTCACTCCACTTGTCTGCTGCTTCTACAGTAAAGTGAAAGAAACCTTTGCTGGAGTCTGAGTTGCCTTTTTGGTTTTTGCCAGTTTTCATACACAGACTAAGCTTTGTGGCCCAGCCCAGCTCACAGTTTATGGTCCAGTGAAAGCCGCTGAAAAGTGCAGCTACCGCTAGAGTCTCAGCCCAGGGAGAGGGAGACTGGAGACAGGAGTTACGTCATTTGTCAGCTGGGAAACAGGTTCATGTCAAACAGTTTCCACGTTTAACTTCATTGATGTACTTTATAAATCCATACTGTTGATTTTCAGTTGTACACACTGACCCTTATTCCACACAGATTTTATCTAATTATTAGAGGAGGGTTGGGTGGTATAAATAAACATTTGATGAGAAGAATTAGGTATTTTAACCTAGTGCTTGAAAAAATTGCTAAATGCCGTTCTTTAGAGAGACCAGCAGAACCAATCACACACTCAACTCCTTTTTTAGCTTAGACAATGTGGGAGACAGACATTAGACATACTGTCCAATAAAAAGCTATCAGATAAAATTGTGGGATCATAAGGATACTTTAAAAAGAAGGAAATAACTTTTATACCCCCATAATAAGCTGAAATAAAATTAAAAAAAAAAGTCTGGGAGGAATAGGAATAAATAGGATAAAGCATTTATCAAAAGTGTGATATTACAGATGGATCAGACAATGATGTTAAGTCAAGAAAGACAAGAGACGAGATCAGAGAGGAAAGAAAACATTAGTAAGAAACCAGAAAACCATGCTTAATAGCTTGGTCATTATTCTAAAAGTCATGAGCCGTTCAAAGGTTAGGATAGAGCAAAGCATGATCATATTTGATTTCAAAAGAACTTTCTTGTTGGAACATAAAGGGTGAATTGGAAGGGGCTAGAGGTAAAAGGCAAGTCTTAAAAGGCACAAAAATGAGGGGTTTAAAAAAAATAAAAAGAAGGAAATATTTTGAAAACATATCACGGGGGGACTTAATCTAGATTTGGGGGTAGGGGATGAGTCAGGGGAGGCTCTTGTGAGAAAGCAGCTTTTAAGCTGAGATATTAGAAAAATAAAGAAAGAAATTACTCAAGGAAAATTGTGGGGAGTGGAGTGTTCACTGCAGAAGACAGAAAGGCATCTTAGAAGACAGAAGTGCCTTTCCTCTAATATTCCCCCCTTCATGGTTTCCACTTGAAGAATGAGTCAGGTACAATTTGTCATTTAAATGGCAGCACATATTTCTTAGGGCCAATTGAAACCACATTAAGATCTTGACTGTGGTGATAGCGACATGATTAAGCATTTGTCAAAACTCAGATCAGCACCCCCAAAAGAACGAGTTCTGCTGTATGTAAATTTAAAAAAAAATAAAATCAAAATAAAATACAAATCAACTGTAGACCATTGACTGTTGTGGTCCAGTCGCTCTTTCCGTTTCTTGTTGAAAAGCAACAGGTAAGTTACAAGCGTGCACAGGATCATGTGTCTTCCTGGAAACGCTAATCTTCTCCTTGCAAACGAAATGTTTGCCCTTGTGTTTGTTTCTTTGTCTGATTTTTTGCTTTTCTAACACAAGAGGGACTCTTTCATATGGCTCTAATATGTAGACAGGCTAGGGAAATCCCGAGAAGAAAAATATGTGTTGTAACATACTGATTTGACAAACGGAGTGTCATTGTAAGGCTTTATTCTGGCACCACCCGACAGACACCGTTGTTATCTAGAAGAGATACGGCTTTAATCACCAGGAGACAGACTGCGTAACACAGGGAAAGGAGGCATCACTCCAGTAATGGGAAGACATGAACGATCATTATTTCATAGCCTAAAAAACTTGTGTACCATTGTCATGACATTGGAGGCCTGTCATTTCTCTGCATGTCACCTGATGCCATTAATCTCTGATATTTATGACAAAAGAAACCCCTTGTGATTTTTACCACTCAGTTTAAATAGCATTTTTTTTTTTTTGCCTTTTACTGGATTGAAGAAATCTGACTTAGAAAAAGACAGTCCATTTAGATGCTTTTGTTGACTTGCATCAGACGTGAAGCCCTTCTCCTCCAAAATGCTTTTCTCCAAAATAAATGAGTGGGGGAAGAGGGATTGCATCTCGGTAGTTAAAGGTATTGCATCTTATAACGTGCCGAGAACTGACAGTACTGATTGGTTTCTGCGCATTCGCTCCTTAATTTTCACAACGATGCTTACAGCAGTTCTCTGAGGCAGAGATCACTGCTGTGTCCACTTTACAGGGGAGGAAATTAAGGCCCAAAGAAGTAGAGAAACTTGCTCCGGTTTGCAGAGGCAGGAAGTGTTCCAGGAGTTGTGCCTGTCGTGGAGAAAGGCCTGCTTTCTGTTCTGGGGTCAGGTGTGCTGGGGTAGGGGGGATGCCGGAGAGGCCCCCAAGCAGCCTGGAACGCTGATGTTCAGACGCTCGCCGATTCCTTCCTGTTGGATGCTTGAATCTCGTGTCAATTCATATGAGGACCTTCATATTTCCTGCTTTTTAGCATTTCTTTTAAAATTCTCAAATTGCATGTTAATTTAAATATCATTATTTAAATGACAATTTAGGACTAGTACATACTATCAGAACACAGTTGTTTTTTTTTTTTGTAATAAATGTTTCATTTTACTGTTAATGGAATAGATAGAAAGCAAAGTGAATTATTCAAAAATAGACTGCAGCTTTCTGTGATTCTGTGACTTGGGTAAGTTACTTAGCTTCTCTGTGTCCCCATTCTTTGACCACCTATAAACCAGAGAGTAGTGCCCTTTCCCTGAGACGGTTATGAGCACTGATGAATTCACACTTTTCCAGAACATGTGGCTCATAGTAAGAGCTCTGTAACTGTTTAGGGAAACATAGTTGCTGTGGAAGAACACTGGAAACCAAAGCACCATGGGTGTTAGGGACGGTGCGGAGGGTGTGGTTTTATACGGGGTGGTCAGGTGACCTTTGAGAAGGACACATAGGAGCAAAGACTCGGAGGAGAGGAAGGAGGTGGCCAGACACATCTCCTGGGGCTGAGCGGTCCCAGCGGGGAAGTGGACCCCGTGAGCGTCAGAGGTGGGAGTGTCGCCACTGCAGTAGGAGAACTGCAAGGAACACAGCCTGGCTTGAACACAGGGAGCCCCTGGGGACAAGCAGGGGCTGGACGGTCACTGGGAGAACTTCAGCTTTTATTTTCAGTAAAATGAGAAGTGACCGATGGTTTTCAGAAGAGGAGTGGCATATACTGACTTTTACCTCTAAAAAGGTTACTTGGGTTGCTGTGTTGAGAATAAACTGTCCGAGGCCCAGGACCAGAGCCGGGAGACCAGGGATTGGGGTCACCCACGTGACAGGGGAAGGCAGTCGCAGCAGGGACGCTAAGGAGGGTTTGGATTCTGGGTGCATTTGGGAGATAAAGACAAAAGGAGTTCCTGGTGGACTGCTTAGAGGGCATGCAGGAAGGAGAAAAATCGAGGATGAATCTACACATTAAGAGTTCTCTTAAGGACTTTTCCTGCCTGCCCTTCTTCCTGACTACAGTTATTTTCATCCACCCCCATTTTCCATTTGTATTTAATGCCAAGAGACCCTCCCTCCCCAAAGAGTAGGAAAAATCATGATGTAAGGAAAGGAGAGTAGTTTAATGAGAGACAACGGGACAGGGGAGAAAAGCAACACCCATCTGGAGGGAGAATTGGGGCGGCAGCCCCGTCCCACGGAACAGCGTGGCAAGCAGTCGCAGCTGGAGGGAGACGCAGGTGGGAAGGCTTGAGCAGCTTGTGGGCAATCTTTCACGGGGTGAGGCCGGATCTAGAAATTTCCCCGAGCCAGCGTGGAGGTCTATGTATCTTGAGCATGAGCTACCAAAGATTAGGGCATCTAAAGATAAACATTGATGCTAAAATCTATCTTTGAAGAAATGTGACCTTTTTATTTCCCCTCTCTCTCCTTCCCAAGCCTTTTTCCCCCATTTTGTCCTCTTCCTTCTCAGTGTGTGGCTATCAGCCGTGTCTGAATATCTACACTGTCACGGGGAAACTGATCACTTCAGGAATTGATAGACTGGATCCACCTGTCTCTATACACGGAACCAGCCCAGTGCCACCAAAGCAGTCCAAATGGTCGCTTTTCACATCATATGAAATTGTCACGTGGGAATCATCATCTTTGTGGATATTTCTTTGCTTCCTCTCCCTTTTCTTCTTACTTTGCCTCCTGCACTCTGACCAAGCTGAATATTCACCTGTAAAAGCCATTTAGAGTCTGAGGTCGCAAAGCACTCATGTCTGATAAACTATGGTCTCTTTTAAAAAGGAATTTTCCTTCAACCTGACCACACTCACTCACTCATCGGCAGATGCTGTGGCCCCAGGCTGCGTTTCTGGGGAGCAGGCAGGGGAAGGGGAGCGGATTCATCGACATCTCTGTCAAAAGCCACTAAGCTGCCACTTGGCCCACCCTGGGCCCTAAGCAGGTGCGCCTTCCTTTCTTCTAACAACAGCAAAGGTTCCCAAGATCCCCACGACAGCCCCCGAGTCAGTGCTTACTGGCTCCACGGACAGGTGTTTCCCTGCATACACAGACAACAGGTGTCTGCCTGGTGCAGCTGCCAAAAGCCAGGGATCCAGAGTAGAAAACAAAGCCTGTTTGCGAAAATGATTACTGTAATTAAGAGCCACGGTAATGCAGATGATGACAACACAAGTCCACACGCACACTCACGCTCCCCCAAATCCTCAGCCTCCTCGATAGAAGAAATGGCCGACAGCAGGTCACCCAGAATTGCAATACACTTTTCAATGCTAAAGGTGTTACTTCCTTGGGAGGGAAAATTAAACGATTATTAAGCCATCTCTTGAAGCCATTCCTTGTAAGGATCCTTGTTTAGGGTTTACAGTATTGTGCATTTGGGGGATTACCAGGCAGTGTGCGCCAATAGGAGATTTCCTTTGAGAAGCTTATGATTTGCTTGAGACCATATATACCCAGGAGAAAAGAGAAATGGCTAAGCGGTAATCAAGTCACAATCCCTTTCGTGGTGACCCTCGTGACAACACCGAGTTCCACTGTGTGCCCCGCGGGCCCTCATCAGGAAGTTGCCTCATGTACAACCAAGAAAAGTCTGGATTGTAACGTGCTGTACATGCTTCGATCCCTCCCTTAAGGATTGTACAGGAGCTTCAAAGATAGGAAAGACAGCAGGCTGATTTGCATAAGGTAAATTCTTCTTTTTTTTAAAAAAAAAAATCTGTGAACATAGACTAGTCATTTTGTTTTTAGGAGGTAAGCTAGAATCTTCCTATTGCTCCGATCTGAGCCAGCTACCGGGATGAAAAACTAATGCGCCAAGGGTGTGGAGACAATAGATATATCAGAAGTGTCATGGAATTGATCACCATGATTTTCATATTACAAATATATGATTACAACATTCAGAATAAGCTACAAATGTGGGGGCCTGGCGCTCTATTTTTAGTCTTATTTTGTGTATGTTTGCATGGGGGCTGGAGTAGAGACATGTGGGGAGTTTAATTTTAGTTGTTATATACTATGATTACCAAATGCTTTTATGCTGTGATTATGGAATAAATGGTCCAGGATTTTTGAGCTAGCTAATTTGCATCTTGGAAAAATTTTAAAGAAAAGATTGGAAGCAACCGAAAGGGCTGTTCACAAATATTTCCCTTTCTGGAGGCCACAGGAAGGGAATACTTTTCTTTCTTTCATTTTTTTCTTAACTGATTTTGGTTAAGCCAAAATCGCTTTTTTTTTTTTTTTTTTTTTGAGGAGAAGGAAAGAGGCGTTCGTTAATTTGCCTGCAAAAATTTCAAAATCACTCTTTTGACTTCTTAGAAATTGCCTGATTTTAGAAAAAGTATGCATGGAATATTTCTCTAGAATGTGATGCCTAAACTTCTCTTGTGGTGGGGGTGTGGGAAACTAAACCAAAGCAAAACATCCACTTGCTATTGTTGAAGGCATCTTGGAAATTTGGTGCGCTTTTTTGT
This sequence comes from Varecia variegata, assembly GCA_028533085.1. Lineage (NCBI taxonomy): Eukaryota > Metazoa > Chordata > Mammalia > Primates > Lemuridae > Varecia > Varecia variegata. Next base: position 825,023 of record CM052454.1, read on the forward strand.
CACCCTTCCCCTTCAACACTGGAGAAAAATAAGCACCTTATTACAAAAAACCATAAAACACAGTCTGGGTGTGCTGGCGCTCAGACTTAGTCCGAGACGACGGCCTTGATCAAATTATTTCTGAACAAATGGCCTTTGACTGGGTTGGTGAAGGGACAGTGGGTGTATCACAGTGACAGCAGTGCCCTACCTGGTTTCTTGCTGGTACCAGGCTTGGTCCTCTGTTCCCTTCCTGCCGTTCCCATTTGGCACGAGAATGACCTAGAAGGACACTGTGCTTCCTTTCTCCCTATCTCCCACCCCCATTTTTCTTGAATAAGTCCCCATTTGCCTATGGCCTGTCTCTGCACACAGACATACACCCAGAATGCTAGAGCTATTGGAATAGCAGCTATACTAACTTCTACTTTTTTCATAGACAAGAAAAGTCTCAGATTTCCTACCCGATGCACTTCTTTTGAGGAATTAAGCCTGCAAGTGCAGCCCTCCTTGACTATGCTTAGAATACTCTGACATGATTAGATACAGACTATGCCAGTAACAAAACCCATCGCAAACAGCAGCGTGGACTCTAGTTTGAGGAAAGGGATGGTGGCGTGATCTTAAATGATGACTTTGGTACACGTGTGACAAGCACCGGGAATTGCATCCTCCGTCTTCTATGGCGGGTCATGGACAGGCTGAGAGGTTTCTGCTACTTTAAGAGCAGTTGTTCCCGGGCAATTGGCTACATTGCCTGCTGGAACAACTTAGGGTCTCTAGTGCTTAGGGACTCGGTGCACGGATGCACCCTAAGTTAAACAAAAAGAGTCACCGGGTAAATTGCAAAGCACAGGAGTTGGGCGTTATGAGAAAACCTAACTGATTTCATTGAGTCCCTTTAGGGCACAAAAGATTTCTTTTTAGTAGCAAATGCTGCCTTACTTTCCGACCCCACAGATGCGGAGCTGAGCTGCGGTGGCCATTTCCGAACACAGCCCCCCCCCCAGAGGACGGCGATAGACCCTGGAGAAGGCGGAAGACGTCTAACCTCAGGACCTGCGGAGTTTCTAACCACGCCATCGTCACCCTGCGGACACTCCTCTGTCCCCCCTCGTCTTTGCTCCTTGTCACACCCTTCTGAGCCTGCTCAGCGCTTCTTTAGCCACTATGTGTTGCTGCCAATTTGGCCGGGAAGAAGCCAGGCCTGGAAGAAATAGAAGGTTCTGGCAAAGACATGGACTGAGAACCCCTACCAGGTCAGCTCCCGAGTCCTCCCACGCAACGGTGCTCTGTCTCAGTCTGCTCGGGCTGCTACGACAAGAATCCCGTGGACTGGGTAGATTAGACAACAAACATGCGTTTCTCACCATTCTGGAGTCTAGGAAGCCCGAGATCGGTGCGTCAGCGCGGAGAGACCTCTTCTTGGTTTCCTTGCTGGGGGAAGGGATCGTGAGAGGCAGCAAGCTCTCTCCTGGCTCTTCCTATAAGGGTCCTAATTCCATCATGAGGACCCCACACTCACGACCTAATCACCTCCCAAAGCCCCATCTGCAAATAGCAACACACTGGGAATTCGGGTTTCAAGAGATGAACAATTTGGGGGGAAGCCAGTCAGTCTATAGCAGTCTCCATTAAAAATTGTAGGAGATTAGAGGCCAGGTCTTCGGGGACCTGGTTAGCAAAAACTGGTACTGCTATCTGGGTATGGCCTCTGGGAGCCTGGAAGGGCGCTGGGAACGGAGAGGGAAGGCCACGGAGTCCCTCAAAGCAGCTCTCCCAGGAAAACATTATGGAAATCTCTGGGTTTTCATCTGCTTGAATCAAAACACAACCTTGCCTTCCAATGATACCAGATAATCAAACCTTAGAGCAGGCAAGTTTCACAAAGTGTTTGCACCTGCAGGCGTGGGGATTTGGTTCGGCTGAGGCTTTTGGAGCAGAAGCTGCACAAGGCCCACCTGCCTGGCAGCCGGGTGCGCAGGTGGGAGAGCCTGCGGGAGTCGCTCCCCTGTCCCACGAGCTACCTCTGCCCTCCTTCCTGCCAGCAGGAGGCACTGCAGGACTGACGGGCACCGGCCTTGCCTTGGGAGGCCCAGCCTCAGTTTACAGCCGGAGGAAAGTGGTAAAATAGTGAGTTTGTCGCTTGGGCAAAGCGAATCTCGGGCACTGACTTCTTCGCCCTCACCGCTCTCTCCTCAGGCTTTTGGGTTCCAGCCTGAGGATACAAGTAACTGTGCTATATCTCCTGCGAATTGATTTCTGTCCACAGTAACCAGATCCAAATCAGGGAAGTGCATGGTCAGGATTCCGCACAGACATAGTGGAGGCCCTGAAAAAAAACTCAGGTGCTGAGGTCCGGGCAAGGTGGGCCTCAGGTGCTGGGGCTACAGAACCATGAGGCCTAGGGCAGGAGGAGCTGTCAGAGCTGACCCAGGAGTCGGGGGCTGTAGGAGTGGGGTCGGAGCTGACGCACTCAGGGGCCTGGATGACTGGTGGAACCTGTTAACCTGTTGGGTAGTTACCAGTCCCCTGTCAGGTGGGAGGAGTGGAAACTAGTCCTGGAGGATTGTTTGCTTTACCGCTGCAGGTAGCCAGGTGCACGCACCTTCTCCGACCTTGCTTCCCAGGCTGGGAGGACGCAGGAAACAGGGAACCGAGCTGCGGGGTGCCCGTGGGTGGGTATTCGCGCGCACCCTGGGGCCTGTGCCCGGGTTCTACAGGGTTATAAGCAGATAACTAAGACGTCCCCAGCAGGGGGCTTTGGGAAAAGTTGCCGGAGCAAGTGTGGCACTGGCTTGCGCTCTTTTGGGTGGACGAGTAGAGCCCGGGGTAGCCAAGAGAGTGAAGTGAGATTTGCGGCCAACACGGCTCGACAGAGACCGGCTGCTCCGCGCGGGAGGCAGGACGCGGGCCAGGGCGCAGCCTGAGCGCGGGGCGACTGGTCGCCCCTCGGGGTCGCTGCGGGGCGCGGCGTTGTCGTCTCCGTTCCACTCTTCAGATTTTGCAGCCTTTTTTATGACCCAAATATATGTTCAAGCCTCTTGTTATATATTTTAAAAGTTCGACGACAACCACCCTGCACGTCTATGCGCACCAATGCGGATTTAGTTGTAAGCGCGCGCGCGTGTACACATTAATCCGGCCCCCGCCCGGCCCCGGAGTGGAAGGGAGGTGGGCGTCGAGGTCGGCTTTGCTAAACTCAGTCCCCGCGCACAACAGCTGGTCACTCGGCTCCTCTTAGTAAGCCCCTGGCTCTTCCTAAACCCTTGGCATCCAGAAGAGCGCGTCCTGCCTTCCTCCAGAGCAGGTGTCTTGGCCTTCCTGGGTCATCCCTAGACAAATATGTGACCCCAACCGGGCCCTTTTGGGGAAGGGAGGGTACAAGGACGATTGTTTCAGGGCAGGTGGGGCTTGAGAAACTGAGAGAAAGGAGGAAAGACTGAATCTCAGTTCCAGAAAACTGGCCCCAGCGTCCTTTTGGCCTCCCAGGTGTAGAGACCGGCTGATCCGTGCGTTTGGGGCGGGAGCCACTCTCCTCTTTTCAGCGGAGTCCTCGGGAACGGGAGGGGGACAAGCAAGCAGCGGGACTTGCTTTGGAAAATCTTTGTCACTTTAGGCAGGGGCTGTAGACTGTGTGACGCAGGGGGCACCTTACTGATGGCATCCAGCAGCACCGACGTGGCTTAAACCCTGACAGCTTTGTCCCAGACCCCAGGGCGTCACCTGCAGATGGCCCAGCACCCAGGTTCAGCATCCTACAATCCTTCACCCAGGAAAAAGGCGACTTCAGTCAAATGGACCATTTCGAGGGTCCCTGTGACTGTTCTCAACGTCTGCTTTCAGGATTCCCTTGTAGGGAGCTGCCTACCAACCTAGTGAAGCCGGAAAAATCCAGCTTGAGGCTAGAAGAGCGGAGATTATCTTATGTAGTGTGTCAGGGGCCCTGTGCCCTGTGTCATGTCATCTATGTGTAATGTACCCTGTCTTCCTCACAGTGGCTTTTTTCTTACAATGTCCAGGTGACTTTCTGTTTTGGCCACCTTGATGTGAAGTACTCTGGCCATAGGAAATTTCCAATCCTGCAAAAATCTACGTTCGTTTTAGATGCTTTTCATGATTGAGACAGGAAACCTTAAGTGGGTTCTCAATAATGGATAAGGCCGTATCTTAGAATCAACCTTGGCTTATGTGAATTGACCTTATCAGTCAAGATCACGACCTTTTCATTAAAATAACCAATGAATAATGTATCAGAGCTCAGTGGAAAGCTTCAGATAGGTTTTCAGACAGAAGTATTCCAAGAATGCAAGTCAGGTGTATTTCTCAGATAAATAACAGTCGGGGGCGTCGCACGCAGGGGAATTCTCTGTGCTCAGGTTTCCCGAGGTTGAAATCCGGCGCGCGCGTCATTAATCATCCACTGGGGTCAGTCCTTCAGTCGTTGGCAGCTCTGAGTAAGCTCCTGCGAGCCGAGGCGGTAGCTAATCCTTCCTGCCGAGGAGATCCTGGGGCGAGAAGGGACAACTGGGCAGTGAGTTGCATGTGCCGGTGCCCAGCCCGGCGCCAGCCCGGTGTGCGGATGCGCTCGCGTCGCGCACACGGACCGAGAGGTCCCCGGCCGGAGAAACACACTCGGCACAATGTGCAGCGCAGCCCAGAGTCCCAGCAGGGAAGCAGAGTCGCACACAGCGACTCAGGGAGGCTCTCTAAACTCTAAGCCCGTTCCTTAGCTCTTTATCAAACCAGTAACAACAACAAAAACAGCCTTCGCCGCCGCCCGCGTCACCCCAGAGCTTCCCAAGTTGGGCTGCGAATCCAATCCCTGTTTGGTTTTCCGCCCAGGAAAGCACTGGAAGCAGTGGGCTCTCCTGGCGGGACGCGGTTCCGGAAGGTTCCCCGGGGGAGGAGGTGTGATAGCCGGGTCCGCCGGGCGCAGCTAAGGGGACCTGGACATCCGGTGCTAGGTGGGCAGGAGCGCGGTACCTGGACGCAAGTGCGCCGGAGCGGTGGGAGGGGACTAGAACCCCCCTCCCGAGAACCGGTTTCAACCCCGCGGCTCCCGTCGCTGCCCGCGGAGGACGCGGCTGCTCGCGCGGAGCCGAATTCTGCGCGGTGTCGGCGCCACTGGGGGGAGGGGTGGGCGCGCGGCGCTTGGGGACTGCGGGGTGCGTGCCCTGGGATGGGCGCTCCCGGCGTCCGCGTGCAGCTTCTCCTCCCACTCACTCCCGCCCGTCCCCTCCCTCCTGCACCCCCCGCCCCCGGGCCCGCCGGCCCCCTCCCCGCACCGGCCGGAGCGCACAAAGCGGCGGGCGAGGGCAGCTCCGCAGGCGTGCACCGATCCGCGCGCTCTCCGCTTATAAATATCCCCGTGCCCGCGCCGGGATCCGCTCGGGCGGCCTCGCTCCCTCCGCCTCTCCCGCTCCCTTCCCCGGGGCTATGTCCACCCGGCGCGGCGAGCGGGGCAGCGCCGGAGGCTCGCGGCCGCGCGGGGGCTACGGAGCCCGGAACCAGCCCTGCAAGATGCACTTAGGACCCCCGCGGCTGGAAGAATGAGCTTGTCCTGCCTTCTCCTCCTCTTCTTCAGCCACCTGATCCTCAGCGCCTGGGCTCACGGGGAGAAGCGCCTCGCCCCGAGAGGGCGACCCGGACCCGCTGCCGCTGGTGGGAACCCCGGAGGCTCCGGCGGCGGCAGCACGACGTCTTCCTCTTCTTCTGCCCCCGCCTCCCCCGCGGCTCCTTCGGGCGGCCAAGGCGGCGGCTCGGAGCAGAGCAGTTTCCAGTGGAGCCCCTCGGGGCGCCGCACCGGCAGCCTGTACTGCAGGGTGGGCATCGGCTTCCATCTGCAGATCTACCCGGATGGCAAAGTCAATGGCTCCCACGAAGCCAATGTGCTAAGTAAGTTGCTCGCTCTCCTAGGGGGGCTGCGGGAGACTGGGGAGGGGCGGCCGGCGTTCCCTGGGCCACAGGCACACCTTCCTGAGCCCCGGCCACCGGGTCCCGGAAGCAGCCGGCCGGCCGGGCTGGGGGAAGATGCGATCCGTGCGGCTCGCGCACGTGAACCCCTCTCGTGGGCACGAGCAGTGGCGAGTCCTGAGGTGCAGGGTACCCAGAGGTTGGTGCCCAGATAAGCACCTTGTTTGCAGTTTGTCCTGGCCCCGAAGACGAGCTTCCAGCCATGCCTGGAGAAAACCAAAAATCTTCCTTCTCTTCGTCCAATTTCTGTTTACCTTCTGCTTTGGAACTAGGCTAGCATTTTGCATTAGGCATCAAAGTGCAACGCTTCTCCTTTTCCATAACTGAAGTTATTTTCTTACTAGAATTAAATCTCCAATACTTCTCCTCTCTACCTACTACCATAAACTTGAATTAATATCACATATGTATTTGCATATATGTATATAGTGTACACATGTATGTATGCATACATCGTGTACATATATACATGTAGAGTGTGTGTGTGTGTGTGTGTGTGTGAGCGCGGAGACCAGATATTTCTGCTTGGAAGAAGACTGTGATCTGGAAAACTGGACACGTTTAGAGAGGGAGACGTGATGAACATTGAAATCATCAACTCCAGAGCTCGATTTAGCAACATTTAGTATTTTGAGACCATGACAACACTTTGTCAGGAGAGTGGCCAGCCTTTGGTGTCCAAGGACAATTAGGGGAAAGTTCTGCACTTTGGGAGAACTGCAGAGGAGGTTCAATTCGGTCTGGGTGCAAATTCTGTAGGACTTTAAAAAAAAACAAGTTTTAAATTTTCTGAGTTTTCTCTTTAGCTCTCTCCCCTTTTCCTCCTTTCCCATCTTCCCTTCCCTTCCATCTGCGTTTCCGGATCGTCAGGGCCGCTCCTCTGGTTCCCCTCACTGCTTCTAGGCGGTTGAGGGCAAAGATGATCCGGGCTGCGTGCAGGACTCCGGGCATCTCGGTGGGGCTTTTCCTCCTTAGGGCCCGACCGCTCTTGCAGCGGGGCTGGGTCCCCAGACAGAGCCACTGCTGGGCCTCTGAGACACCCGGGAGAGCGCAAGCCTGGCCAGGAGACAGCGCTGCGCAGACCTTGCTCAGTGGCAGCCTGGCAGCTCCCAGTTGCACCTCACTTGCTTGGTGTGGAGCAAGTCAGTTGGGGACTGACGACTCTGTGTGGCCTGGGCTCCTTCTTACACAGGCTCGGGAGGCGCGTGGGCGCCACTGCCGGGCTGATAATCAATCTGGCCGCGGTCCCCGGAGCGGGGCTGGAGGTGCGCGCGTCGGTGAGGTGGGCGGCTGGCGAACCTTTCCCCAAGCGTTAAGGGCGCCTGGTGTGGAAGAACTGGCGATTCGTGCTGGGAAAGCAGCAGTTGCATGCCCGCCCCCTGCGCCTGCCTGGTCTTTCTGGATACGCGGTTCCCCAGGCTTTGGCACACGTGGCGAGGTGGCCTGGAGTACCCAGCAGCAGAGAAAGCCCCCTTCACACACCCGGCCACTCCCAGGGCCTCCTGCGCGCTCCTTAGAGGGTCCTATCTCCAAGGTTCAGAGTTCATTTCGCTCTTGTCAAATAACTGTCCACCTTTTGGTGATAAAGTGCAAGGTCTGTTGGGGTGAAGGGGAATTTTCTGAGATTTCCAGAGTAGCCAGTGTTGTGTCTGTTTTGGTATTTCTGTGTGTCCTTCTCATTTTGTCCCACCCAGATCTTTACTCCCTCAAACATCAAACCTTATTCTCCACTTGCAGCAATCTTTCCTTCTTTCTCTCACAGGAAAACTTTCTCTATCCTGCGCTTACTGTAGTCTATGCAGGAAGTCAGTACCAGCAGAGGATAACTTGTGTGTGCCCAGGGAAGACCCCAAATTAACAGGCAGCAGGCAAGAGCCCGGGGGGGCTCAGAGAATGTGCTGGAGTGGGTTTTGCTGTGCCAGAGGTCTCTGGAAGTGAGGCTCATTCCCAAGATATTCACCCCCTTCTCTGCAATGACACCATAAGAGACCAATGTTTTTGGAGCTTAGGCCTTGCTAGAGAGGAAGCTGTAGAAAAGCAAAGGATGGAAAATGAGAACAGATTTTTTTTAAAAAATGCACGCGGTTAAAGCCAACATTGACCACTATCTATTATTTCCAAAGCACATTTGATTTTCAAATCCGTACTGAAAGACATCCATAAGAGAACAGGGATGTTTCCTTAACAGTGCCTAAATAAAACTTAATTTAACTAACTTTTCCCTAACTCATTGCTTTTTACAACAGCCCTTCAGAATTTAGTCTCTGTGTCTCTCTCACAATTTGCTTTCCTTCACATACTCACTCATGCATTCACCCACCTAATACAGGATACCTACCTCACTACGCAGGATGTTTTGGTTGCTCTTGTGTTAGTTTTGTTTGTTGGTTTTGCCTTCCATAGATATTTTTCCACAGAGGAAGGTATAATTTAAATAGACCTTTGTGATGTCTGGAGTGTCCAATACTATATGAAATTTTGCTCCCATTGTTCAATGAAGAATTTATGGAATGTCTTGTGTTTAGCAGGATGGCATGTAGTTTGGAAATTTAAAATGGGTCTCTGTCCTTAGGTAGCTGTGAAAGAGAAACAGAAGCCTGCTAATTGCAGTTGGTCATTTGCCTCTTTGGAGACAGCACTTGCCTTTTTCCTGACATTCGTGTAAACTAAAGTGTTGCTGATAGATAGTACGGGAGGAAGCATTTGTCTGAGTCTCACAAGAGAGGCTGAGAGAGCTGTGTCAGAGACCATAGAGGATGCCTCAGTTTGGCCTCTCATCTAATTCTATCGTCTGTGAGTTAGCAATCGTAGGAAACAGTCTTTTTGTTACAAGCCTGCTACTTCAGAAAAGTGTCAAAGCTTTACCATGAAACCGCATTCTAACAGATCCTTTTAAGCCCAATAATAATCTGTAACATTTGTCTGATAGAACGAATAAATATATATGTGTTTCACAATTAGCATTTACCAGTTGTGAATATTTTCTAGTTTCTCCATCAGTTACACTCTGGCCATAGATTTTGAAAACATAATTGGTTTAGTTTAGGTGTACCAATTAGGCTATTCCTAGCTCCTTTTATACAATAGTTACTCCAAGTTTTAAAGACAGAAATTGCATATAAGCCCTTATTATGAGAAAATATTGGGAGAAGATGAAGAAAGATGAGTAAGACAAGACAGGTGATAAGACACAACTATTGCGTAGAAACAAAGGGTTTGCTTTAAGTTATGTGCTTTCAAGTTCAGTTTCATTATAATGTTTCTGTTGACTCGGGCCACTGCAGCGTGGACAATCAGGTAGTTGTCAGTTCAGGAAAGAGAAGTGTAAGTAAGACTATGGCTACATGAAACCAAAGGGTCCACCTAAAATAGGAAAATTCCAGTCACATATTTTGGCTAACAGAACCATCAGTTTTACTGATTTTTAAAAAAATGTGAATTTACTATCAATTTTGGTGTCCTGAAGGTCCATTAGTCCCCCAAGCCTAGATAAACTAGAATATGTATCTATCTACTGTGCAGAAGAAAGTCAAGTGTAGAAAAAAAAAAATGTTACTAATTTAATCAGTAAAGACGGCTACACTGGATATTTCAAGATTCAGATTTGATGACTTGGCACGGCGTGTCTGCTACTGCATGGATGCAAGTAGAGAAACTCCACTTGTAAAATATTTTTCTTTGGGAATTTTCAGATGGGTTGTTGAAAGTTTCTGAATACATGGAATATCTACGTTTGTTCTATATGTTATTCACTAAGAAAAGGGAGAAGTTAGTATAGTTGTATCAACCACCATCAATGGAGCGTGATTAAAAAACCTGGAGAGGACTAAGTCAAAAATCTACATCTATGTTTTCTTTAGTGAAGCCAATTTATGTCCTAATGCATAACTATCCTCGTAGGTAAGTGGATTAAATAGTGTGTGTATAATCTGAGATACCAAGAAATCCTGGCTTCCTTCAACATAGATGTCAACTCTGGGATTCCAACAAGAGAGAATAATTCCTCTGTTATGCACTGCCCTCTTCTTCTGATACTCTTGTTTTTTTTTTTTTTTTTTTTTGAGACAAGAGTCTCACTCTGTCACCCGGGCTAGAGTGAGTGCTGTGGCGTCAGCCTCGCTCACAGCAACCTCAAACTCCTGGGCTCAAGCGATCCTCCTGCCTCAGCCTCCCGAGTAGCTGGGACTACAGGCATGCGCCACCATGCCCGGCTAATTTTTCTCTACATATTTTTAGTTGTCCAGCTAATTTGTTTCTATTTTTAGTAGAGACGGGGTCTCGCTCTTGCTCAGGCTGGTCTCGAACTCCTGAGCTCAAACGATCCTCCTGCCTCAGCCTCCCCAGAGTGCTGGGATTACAGGCGTGAGCCACTGCGCCCGGCCTTCTTCTGATGCTCTTAAATGTGAACACTTTAAGAAAAATAGCACACTGTCATCAGCACTTGAACGTGAATTAATTTACACTGAGCCCTCTCTCTTTCCCCCTCAAGCGGGAGAGGACTACAGTAGCAGAAGAGCACTAAGTGTCCATACACGTGGGTACACGGGGGGTGTCCTGACAAGGGAAAAGAGAAGTAGTGAGAGGATCAAAGGAGACAGTCGAACTGAGCAAACAATCATCAAGTATCTGTGATCTGTGAGACAAACTTAGCCTTCCCCAGCTTTGCTTAGGGATACTTACTGTCTTGGCATCCATAAAGTGAATGGTTAAGTTTCCATCAAATTCAATATCCCTGATTCCCAATGAAAGGGTCAGGAAATTACTGAAATTAAAGAAAAATCAATGTTAGAGAAATGTTTTTGAGGGTTTATATATGTGTGATTTGATGCACGTGGGTTTAAAATATTATGCAGAATTTCTGAATGAATTACCGAGATTTGTCATAGTAAAATCAACAGGCCCGGGTCTCTTGGGGCGCGTGGCAGGACGTCGAATTGTGAAGCTCATGGAATCGGCTGCAATAATCCGGAAAACAAGACATTGTGAAATCACTGCTGACATTACTTTGGAAATTATGATCTTAACAGTGTTGCCAATATTAGGCTATTATGACATTAAGATTCAGAAGACCAATACCAAAGTTGTCTGTGTGAAAAATATTTCTTTCATCTAATTTCACCTCTTCTCTCTCCTGCACTTGTCATGTTAAATAGAATGGTATGTGTGTGTGTTTTTTAAGCTTTCAGTTAAATATAATTTTCTTAAAAGTTATAAAATCCTTTCATTCTCAGACAATGCATCGTTTTTTTATCCTGGAACTTACAAGAAAATAAACCATGCAATACGTAATAAAGTAATGACACTCTCACATATATTATTTCATCTTTTAAAAATTCATTGCAGTGCAAATTGTGTATAACATGCATACACAGAATTCCAGTGTGTTGAAATAGAAGTTAAATGAGTCAAAATGGGTCTTTCTTAAAAAATAGCATGTGTTAGTTGTCAGAAACTAATGGTTTATTTAGGCAAAGCAATAGGCTTTCCATTAAACAAATATTTATGAAGCCTTTTCATCTTAACATCTTTAAAGTCAGCGTGCAAAACCATATAATATGAGAATTTTATCTTTATACTACCATGTATGTATTTTTTATTAATATACAGTAGATTTGCATTTACAAAACCAGATAGTTTTCCAGAGAATGGAATAAAAAACCTAGAACCATGAGTAAACTGAGGGAAAGATACAACCAGGTCTCTTCTACCAACTCCATGGGGTCTCTTTTGTGTCTCTCATTCCACACTTGTACAATTTCTCATGTTCTCCCTTTTTCTCGTTTTTGAACACACAAGTTTATACAGTATTCACAGTCAGATCCCCCATCTCCCAAATATTTGAAAGCATTAATACTGTTCTCAATATTATTCTGTAATTCTGATAGAAATGTAACTTTGTATCAGATGTTCTAGGCACGCTTCAGTAATGTTATTATATGTATTTCACTTGACAAAGCATTCAGTGCACTTTGGTACCACTTGATAAAATAATAATGCTTCTAAACCTTTGGGTGTGTATCACATTCAAATACTTTTTATAGTAAAATCTAGCATAAGCAGCATTTGGAAAACATTTTGAAGGAAAGGATTTATGAGACACCAGCTTTATTTAACAGTTTCCTTCTAAAATAAAAAGTACTTTCTTTCTAACAGTTTTTAATTTTTTGTTTTTCAGTTAAGAAATTGGTAGCTACAGTTTCCCTGAGATATGTTTTCTTTACTCTGAGCTAAGAACATTTATTTTTAAAAATATTATTCAATTATCCTTTTTTATGAACTTTTTGATCAAGTGTTTTTAAGAAATCAAATTGAATAAATGAGCAGCAGTATTTACTGTAATTATAGATGTTAGCTCACATTGTGCAATGTAAGTGCTCAATACAGTTATATATATGTACTTATATTTATTTTTTTGTAAATTGAATAATATTGTGTGTACTTCAAAAACTACAGGGAGAAATTGCTGTTTCAAGAAAAATTTGGTGAATTTCTCTATTCGGCAGCATCCTATTGAGATATCCTAATACTGATGCTTAGAATATTATAGATTTAAATGTTGAGATGTTACCTTTTCCTTCCTGCCGCCCTTCTCTCTTTCCTTTGTTTCTTTCTAGAATTGGTCCCTTTTTAGCTCTAGTGAACTATATTAGTTTGCTTTTTTTTTTTTTTGGCAATTTTATGTAGTTAAATAACAACAACATGCTTTTCTCTGTTCATATAACAGCATATATAAATTTATGATAAACTAGCCAGCTTTCCAATGATATGCAGACTATGAATTTTACCTTCTTAAAATATTCTATGAACTGGGATTCTCTTGACCTAGTGGAGGTGGACTTTGAATTACTGCAGGAGACAGAGGGACATTGACTCAATAATGCTAACTATGAAATACAAAATATAAACAATCATGTAATAAAATACCTCATTAAATTTTGTTCTAGAAAATGGTTCAAAATGCATGATGTCCCAAAGCATAATCCATTAAACACTTCATTGAACCAATAATCCTAAGTTATTTATAGGGCTTTCAGTATCTTATTATATGTAGTTTTTAAATGAACTTCTCACTAAAAGATTTGAGTATGGTGTATATTCATTTGTAACTACTACTATAATCATGATGATTAGAGAAGAGGGATTTACTTCATGTAAATAGGTATTATTTTCCAAGCTTTCAAATAGTTTTACTACTCTTGAGTACAGACTTTATGTGCTTTTATATTAAAAGTAGTGTAGTATCTTGTATGGAGAAACAGTGGATGAGAATTATTTTAAAAACATTCAGAAAAAATGTCTTTTTAATTCCTTTAGAACTTGAAAAGATTTGATTGTCAAACATTGTTTATTAAGAGCAACTTATTGTCAAGAAATAAAAATTATTGATTAAGCAGATTCAAATTTTTGAGTCTGGAAATTAATTTTAAATGAACACTTGAATGCTAGCCTTTTGTTTTTTTTACATAGTGAATGTCATGAAAAATAAGGACGTTAATACTAAGTTCTTTTTTTTAATCACAGTAATAAAGAATGGAAAGAATTTATGTAGAAATTTAATTCTTCACACTGATATATAGAAGAGTCTGTGTTTTATTTTGGGATTTCTGTCATCCTAGGTATTTTGGAAATATTTGCTGTGTCTCAGGGGATTGTAGGAATACGAGGAGTTTTCAGCAACAAATTTTTAGCGATGTCAAAAAAAGGAAAACTCCATGCAAGTGTAAGTAGAACCACTTTATATTTGTTAAAGGTGTTATGGAGATTTTACATTTTACATTTGTAAAACATAATGAAGTAATTTTCCAAATTGGTAGATAAAATAGACAATTTTCCCGAGAAGTTAATTTTTTTTTTGTATAAAGTTGCATGTACATTTAACCAAGAGAATTTTCTGTGTTTCTGTAAGTAATCATTTAAATATTTTGTTTACTTGGGAAGATATTATAGAGTCTACAGAAAGTTTTAAGGGTAAGCGTATTTGGAAGTAGTGTGCTCGAAGTGGTTGCCATGGTTTATTTCTTAGAAGTTGCCCAAATATGAAGTATTAGGGCAATAATATATTACATAACATTTTAAATTTACATGTTTATGGTGATTGTGTGTATATTTAGTAGATGAGGCTCTAATTTGATTTTACAAGCTACTCATGATGTCAAAAATTGGATCTCAGTAATATGACATATGTTCATATTAACAAGTAGGGAGGGAAGAAACCAGTAATTAGAAAACTCTGACCTTCACAGAGAAATTTTATTTGATAAATTTGGAGAATTTTTTTCTCGTATTTTTGTCACATCAAAAAAATGACTTTGTAATACTATGAAGACTAATTTTGCACTTTTAAAAATTTCCTCAGACTTCTTATACATTTTGTAATCAATTTTCAAATTACTTATATCTTAGTTTTTTTAATGAAAATGCTCATTACCTGGGAAATATTAAAATGTTTTAAGATAATAAGATATATTTAGCTTAGTTTTCCCACTTACAGATTCTGTTTGCTTGTATTAGTATGTATGCAGAGCACGTAAAAGTGATTTATGCTTTTTCTGTGTTGTACTAAGTTTCTTCACATTATGTCATTTAAAAAAGTAATTATTCTTTAAAGTTAGTTCTTTAATCCTTACTCCCTTTAGTTCTTGCTAAGTAAATTTATTGAGACATCACTTTTTCAATTTTCAATGTATGTAGCAAGTTTTAATTGAGTGCAATCAATTGAAACTTACTATTTATGATTTTTATTTTATAGACCTTTACAAAATTCAATGAGAATTCCACTTGGTTCAATGTATAAGACTGTAACAATTTTCCTTTCCTTAACAACTAAAGGTGATTTGTTAATACCCTTTGGAAGAGACAGTAGAGTTCGAGCAATTTCCATAATTTTTTTGAGGATTAAATGAGATAAGACACATAAAGTGTTTAGAATTATATTTGGTACATTGTAAATGCTCATTAATATTGCCTATTATATGGTAATAATATAAATATAATAAACTACTAAAATATCGGTTTATTAAGACATGGAAAACCTTTGTTAAACTCTTTAATCACCCATTGCAAAAACTATAAAATGATTTACCTATTTCATTTTCTGAGCTGGTTATTATACTGTTGCAAGCTATAATATAGGATTCATAAACATAATGCTTTATGATTTTTTATTTATTTATTTTAAGGGACAAAATTCTGCATCACTGTGAAAAAGTAGGACATCTTATTTTATTAGAAAATAATATTTAATTTTTAAAAATCCACTTATAAGAAAACAATGATTAAACACATCAGAACAGAACAACTTTTCCTCAGTCTACTTTAAATGTGTAGAAGATTGAAACACCTTCAAAATCTAGCCACCATAACAACACACAATGTATGTAAAGGAACTTTCTCTTATTGGTTTGTTTTGGGTGAAAATCTTAATGTTTAAAATGATCTGATTTATGCCCTAGTGCATGCAAAAAATAGACTAAACTTGGCCCAGTTTAAGGGTAATTGCCACAGAAAGTGCTGTGTTACAAATGGATGCCAATTAGAAAGGTCAAACTGAGAGGTTAAGATACATGATTCCTCTGTCAAATGCAAGTAACAAATTTCTAGAAATTTGACCCAAATGTCTGAGGATGGCTGGCTGAAAAAACGCAGATAATGCAAAAACAGCATCTGTTATTCCTTCTCATCTTGGCAGGCTAAAGTTATTTCATGGAATAATGACTTTTAAACAGGACAAAGCAAGTCTTGCTCTTGTCACTCACTGAAGCTCTTTGATATAAAAGTCATTCTGATGACTTTGAGCTGAATGGTAGATAAAAAATTAAGCCCTACGATTATGTGGATTCTTTTTAAACCAGTTGTCCAAGTCCACTTTCTCTTATCTGAGCTTTTATTAGCACTTTTTCTTTAGGTGAAAACCTAATTAAATTACAAAGTGATTTATTTTTAAAGAAGTTGAATTTAGAAATAGTATTAATGCCAGCAACTATCGGTCCTGTGCCCAGATGATTTCTTTCCTGTTTTCAGTTTCTAGTTAAACATGTTGGGAAATTGTTCTTGTATCTTTATATATGATTTTTCGATTGAGTTTTGATTTTACAACTTTACATCATCACCAAAAAGGCTACAAACTTTTACACATTTAGAATTAGATGTGTAATTTGTAATTGCTTTAAATTAATAATTGTGCAGAGGCATTTAAAGAATACCTTTGGGAGCCCAGGAGTTCAAAATCAGCCTGGGCAACATAGCAAGACCCCATCTATACAAAAAATTTAAAAATTAGCCGGTTGTGATGGCGTGTGCCTGTAGTGCTAGCTACTTGGGAGGCTGAGCGAGGAAGATCACTTGAGTCTGGGAGCTGGAGGTTGCAGAGAGCTGTGAGCACACCACTGCACTCCAATCTGGGTGACAGAGTGAGACCCTGTCTCAAAAAAAAAAAAAAAAAAAAAAAGAAATGGAGTACCTTTAGGTTTCTAGGTACAAAGTAAATGCAAACTAAAAAGGTAAAATATTCATATAGTTCTACAGAAAGTAATCCTCCACTGTACTGAGAAATATTCATAGGTAACTGTAGATTTTCAATGTGGTTTTTATACTAACAATCAGAATATTAAAAATTAGTTACTTGGCAGAGATAATGCAATTTCATAGTTTTTTAATAGCTCTTTCACTCACATTATCTCATTAGATAATGAGATGAGAAAAGAGTCTCAGAGATGCTAAATTATTTTCGCAAGGTTACACAGTTAACAAGTGATTAAACCAGAACTGTATCCTCTTAGAAATTTTCTCTCTCTTTCTTTTTAAATGCTACAGTACTTGGTAGGTAAAAGTTAGCCTGAAAGAAGACATTAAATTTTGTCTGGAACCCATGAAATTGTGTTTAACTATCATTTTATAGGAATTAATAAGTGCATGACTTAATATTTTCATATCACTTGTAAAAACTGAATGCTGTGGCTTAGACTATTTATAGCACTTTATTTAAGGGTTATTTTAGATTGGTACAGTTGCAGATTTCCCTTTTACTTTCTTTCTAGTTGCCTCTCCTTCTCTCTGATTCAGAGCATTTTTCTTTTGACTGTCTTCTTTTTCTACCTACCTCTGTGCCTCAAGTACTTCATTTTAGAGTCTAGGAAGGAGGGGATGTCTCGCCACAGAACTTATCACAGCCTTTTGCAAAAGTTGGCTATTCAATGTGATGAGGAGTTGCTTAGGGAAACCCTCCCTCCTCTCAAAAACTTTCAAAACAGAAGAGAGATCTGTTTTGTTCACAAAAATCTTCGTGTAGTAGATGCTTCATCGTCAGTGGACAGAGAGATCTCGGCAAACTGAAATTGCAGCCCAGGGCAGTTAGATTTAGGCAGCATTTGATGCTGATTTCATTTTTGTGCTATGTTTGTTAATTCCATACGAAAAGTTTTATTTAAACTTCAACGATGTCAGTGTGCAGGGCTCCTGTACTCATTTGAACCCTGATCTACACGCAGCTCCCCTGTAGTCTAAATGCACGAGCAGTCAGAGGACTACCGGGCAGGCTTTTCCAGCATTCTCTACAAGGATGACGGTGTCTGGTCTTCTCCTTGTCAAGATGTGTCAGGCATCTTGGAGACTAGGAGGAGATCATGGCTTTGCAAAGACCCACGAGGCTTAGAGCCGCGGCTGTGGCCTCTGCTGCCTTCTCAACACAAGCCCCGGCCCAGGTCCTTTCCGAGACTGGGTGCCCTTCTCCTTCTTTATCTTTCTGTCTCTTCCTGCTCCCTCCTCGGGTCTGGTGTCCTGTTTGAAAGTCCCCGAGAGACCCTTTCTGGATGTACCTGCGGTGGGTCCGGATATAAGACTGAAAGACCTGCAGTGTCTGTCCCCGGGGAGACGTGGGTGGATTTGCCCGGGGGCTGAATCCCACTCCCCGACTTCCTCGCCATGTCATTGTGCTTCGTCCTTCTGTTCCTTGGTTTTATCAACTATGAAAGGAGGAAAAGGAAGGCAACCATCTCTTGTGATGGTTAAGTGTCTGAAACAAGATAACACGTGCAGAACACTTAGAATACTGCCCGGAAAGTGCTCAGCACTTACTGTTAAAACAGATCTTCCCGAATTTGCTCCCAGGCAGCTGTTTGATGATCCTCAGTTACCTTCTTTCTGATTTTGGGGTCAGGCAGCTGTGACCCTTCAGTTATTTAGACCAGTCCCATATTCTATTTATCACTGACCTCTTTTCTCTCGGGTCCAAATTTTTTTGTGCATATAGTAGCCCCTTATCTTCTGGGCTTTCCTTTCTCCAAGGGACATGATTTGAAAGCAACATTCTCAGCTTCAAACTCTTAAAAAGGCAAGGATTTCCTACGGGAAGAATCTTACAATTTTTTCAAAGCCCCATCGTCCATCTTGTTTTTACCCTAAAATATGTAAATCCGAGGAAAGGTTGGTTATCGTGTATTCTTCAATCTTTTCGTAAGGTGTGCGTGATAGCTCGTAGTCTGCTAGGGAAAACGTGTTAGCTTATTTTAAAGATCCAGAGAGAAGCATGTGGCGGAATTATTTTTGTTTCTCAGGGTTTTAGGGGATCATGTTTGGAAGGAAAGCTAATTGCAGAGTTTACGAAACAGGCGTGGAATGTGTGCTTGATCAGCCCTGAGCAAGGACTACAACGTCCTCCTTTCCTGGTTTTGGAGGTGCCAGCTGGCTTGCCCCGGAGGAGAGAGGGGACTGGCCTTCCTGGGCTGGGGGCAGAGTGAAGAGGAGTCAGCAGCCCCTCACGCTGGCCGTGTTTACTCAAAGGGGAAAGGGAGGCTTGAGTAATACTCACCATCGTCTTTGAAAAATAACCTGTTAAGCACTCCACTCTCACGAGCTATGTCAAGGCATGTGAGTAGAAACTTCCCTTGCCCCCTAAAAGCTTTCGATTCACACAATCAAATCCAATGTCTAGTAATTCAGGCACAAAAATGGGCTCGGGCTCTGCCTTTGCAGTAAATGCCATTTTTCCTTAACGTTGCGCTACGTGAGTCTGGCCAGAGGGCTTGTTTTCTTGAGGGAGTCTGGGGGTGATGAACTGACTTGTAGCTTCAGAGATCCACTTCAGCCTCGGGCTAGAGGTGGTGTTCTGTTTCTCTGATGATTTGGGGGCGGCACTGGTTCATCAGCATTTTAACACGGAACAACTTGAGAGTCAGTAGGACTGTATAAACACCAGGAGACAGCCTTGGTTTGCACAGTGCTGTGGAAAGAGCCTCAGTCCAGGAATCAGAAGATGAGATTTAAGTCACAGGCCTGTCCTGGAACCTGATAAATGTGGGGAATGAGATGGATCATTTCCTTTATCTTTCTGACTGAAAAATCAGATAATAGTGTCCTCATAGTAGTCATGGAATTGCTGTGAGACTTAAATATATGCAAACCGCCGGGCACACAGGAGCCTTTGCTAGCCCAGCTTCCTAGCGTTACTAAGGGCCCCGGAGAGAAAGCTCCAGCCTTACTTACCCCGTGTTTCTCCCGGTGTAGCCTACGTCACCTGCATCAAAATCACACGGGCGGGGCAAAGGCAATTTAACCAAAGCGTTTGCACCCCCTTCGTACTCTGGAAAAAGAAATCACACGGGTTGCTGGCTAGTGCAGGGTCTCACCTCAGGCTCGCCAAACCACAGTCTCTGCAGACAGGGCTGGGGAATCCTGAGGGATCCTGAGGAATGTGTGTTGTGAGCTGGCTCTCTGAGTGATTTTAATTCGTGAGGTTAGGAGGGAAGACCCTGTGGTTGCTGTTCCTTACTCTACGACTTTGGGTTGGTTATTTTAAACACCAGCACGTGTATTTCCTGGGTTGCTTGGTATGGAGAACTGAGATGCAGGACAGACAAACGTCCAGCGCTGGGCAGATGTGTGGCCGTGTCTCAAGGACAGCGTGGCGGGGCTGCTGCTGACCTGTAGGGGCTGACACAGGACAGAGTAAATGGCGGCCGCGTGTGGGTTCACCAGGGCACAGCCATGCAAAGTGACCAGGGTTTAGCCCCACGGGTGGGGGTGGGGATGGGGGGAGGGAGGGAACCAGCATGGTGCTCACAGCAGCGAAACTTAGCTCAGAGCCCAGTCTGATCTGCGACTTACGCAGTCTATACTAACATTTTAGTTATTTAATGACATTTAAGTCTATAACAACATCTTAATTATTTAGATTGGGTGAATTATTTCTTCACTTCATAAGGTTTTTCAGGAGAAAGAGGCAAACAGTGTGAAATAAAGAATTAAAATTGATTAAATACCAGACTCCAAGGTTTACACTGGTGTCAGTTCAAACTCACTCTCATCTCTAGACTTCATACACCAGGTATTTACTTCTGCAGTAGCACGTGATGAGAATCGGTACCCACATAGCTACATTTCATTCACTGCAAGACCCTCAGGCATCACAGAATGTGATATTTACTAAGGAACAAGCTATGAGAAGAGTTTTTTTAAACAATATAATTTCAGAAAGAATTTTCTTTTTGGTTTAATAGACCCTCCGTTTAATTTCAATTTGGCAGAGTTAGTCTTTTCTGGAATATTCCAGTTAATCAAAACTTGGCATTTTTTTGAACTGAACTTGACCCTCTTTTAAACATCCCTCGTTTAATATGAATTTTCCACTGTGAGAAGACATGAGAAAAGCCCAGACAGTGTTCTTTAAATGAGACAGTTCTTGTTTCCCTTAATAGCAGTGTGTTTCCCCTCCTTGAAATAATCTGGATATTCAAGCAAGAATAGTTTATTTGTTTAAGTTTTTTTTTTTGTGTGTGTGTGTGTGTCAATTATGAGTATACTGAACTACAAAGAATTAGGTGATTTGACCATTTCATTGTAATTTTGTGGTTATGGCTGGTTGAATGTAACTTGTTTTTATGCTTGCAAGATCAAGGAGAAATTAAAGAGAAAAACACTGATAATTCAAGTCCACAAAGAACCCGGGCAAAACCATGCCTATCTTGTTCTCCACTGTAAAAGTGGGAACTAGCACAGTACCCGGCATGTGATAATCAGTCAGTAAACATCTGTCGAATAAATTAGTGAACAAAGGAATTTGAAGCAAAGGTAGGGATTTTCTTTATAAGCATCTTAGTGATTGCTTTCATCGCAGTAGCTGGTGGTGGGAAGGCAATGAAATGAGGGGGTCCTGACGGGTTATTTGAAATTTGATTCACCTTTCGAATTCACACCTTAACTGTAAAAAAAAGTCTGTACATCCAGGTCATTTTTTCTAGGGAAATAATGCAGTTCTATTATTTTTAAAAAGTCTATATTTTATTAAAGGACTTCATATAATTTCAAGGAAATTTAAAAAATGAAAAATTAGCCTGGAAAATTTATCATCCAAAGTTGCCTAATGGTAAATGGATATAGTTTGGTACCTGTAGCTAAGACCTGTGCTGCTTCGTGACTTTCTGCTGTAAAGACGCCCCATGCGTGGTGTGACATGCAGATATGCACCGCGTAGGGTCACCATCTTGTCTGAAGAAGGCTGGAAATGCCGGCAGGGACAGTCCAGTCGATCCTTCAAGAAGAAACTGGATCTCCTGATGAAAAAATTTGCTGAAATGTTTGTTTCACATGGTTCTGTTCCATCATAGCCTGGAAAATTTTTCAGACAAAACATTACATTGGAAGTCAATGAGGAAAGCCAAAACAATCTGACTGCCTCTACTCCTGTTTTAATGTAGGATTTGGAACAGCTGAGAGGCTGCGTGTTGTGTGTGGTTTTCAAGACTCTGGACATTTCTACCCTCTGTAACAGTTGGGTGACCCTTGGAAAAATTCATCCCCTTAAAAGACCCCTCTTTAACAAAAACTTTAGAATATAAGTCTTGAGGAGGAAAGGAGAAAGTTTCCAGAGGAAATAATTTTAGGGGGTGGGATGGGTAGGTTTTCACTCATATGAGAGGCCCTAAAATGGAATTGATGTAGTTTTTTTTTTTTTTAATATGCTCTGGGGTGTCCACATGCATATCTGACAGCTATGTCAATTAAAAAATGACGTGTTCTTTCCTTATTTTCTTGGACACTGTTGGGGGGGAAAAGGGTTAAGCAATGAAGTACATTTTACAAACCTAACTTTGTCAAAATTGAATAAAGTGATCACTGCTATTTTTGTGAAATAGAGACAGAAATTAGGTCACAGTAAAATGTGTTGTGTCTATTTTTAAATATCATTCAAATGATATTTAATATGTATTTTCAGAAAACAAATCTGAGGTGGGGTAAAAATACCTGCTGTGTTTTTTGATGAAATGCTCCACACCTTTGTAAAATGTTTATTATCCTTTTATGGAGCCAGAAACATTCCAGGTGACTATAGCTTTTATTTTAAAATAAAACTTTGGGATGATCTAATTAAATAGGAAAGCCTTTCTAAGAGCTAAGCAGCCTTAGACAAATCCACATTTCACTTGTAAGAAAGACTTTTTGGAAATAGGAACAATAAATGTGTGATCTTCTCAAGTGATGTCAACATAGCAGCCTGGGCCTAAACATAGGCTGGCAGGTTGTAAGGCAGGATTAGAGGATGCCAGGTATAGACGGTGGTTCTCTGAAACACCTGCCTTCAGCCTGCTCAAGATCAAACCCAGAGATTCACCGGTAGACTTGTGGAAGATCTACACATATAGCTTTATCGCCCCAAATAAAGAGCTTTATTGATTGAACTACACTTAAATGTAAATGAGTAAACTGTTGTACGCGAGATGAATGTGCTGTTGGAGATGCTCTGATTTTGGTTGTCTTCTGCTACTGTCAGTCCTTTGCACAAGTCAAAAATTCCCCGTGGACGTCAACAGAGGATCTAGGCAGATGGCCTTGCAGCATTTGGACTTTCAGATTCGTGTTGTAATTTGTATTCCAGAGAAAAGGTTGACATTGTTAGAAAAAGCCAGGGGGGAAAAGCCCCTTTCATTCCACTATAGGACCTCTTGTTCTGATATAGAAGCGTACAGCTTTTAGTGCTTTCATATATAGGGAACAAAGTATTTGGTATTCTCAGGACTATCAGGAATTCTGTACAAATCATGCTCCCTAAAATTGTGAAACCTGGTAGTTTGGGCTAGCACAGAAATTCTTAATTATTTTGAGTTTGATGAAAGCTACAGATCTCTCCCCTGGAAAAACATGTTGATGCTCACAATAGCCCTATGGGAGTAAAGCTCATGGATAAGGAGCCTAAAGCTAAGAGCCCAGATGGCAAAATTGGTATTGATGAGATGTTGGACTCCAAGCTCATGCTCTTCCTCCCTTCTCCTATACCACATTCCTTCGAATTCCACAACACGGACAAGCTAAGCTTTTCCAGAGCTGCTACTGGCCTCTTTCTTCAGCCTCACCTCTTGTTACTGCCCGAGTATCCTAAGTGGAAGTGGAAGTCACACTGAACTACTTACAAGTATTCGAAAGTGTCATGCTGACCTTGGAACACATCCTTCCTGCTCCCTGGAAATCCTTTCTCGTTTTACGTGCCTTCCAAATTTCCAGTTGTATTTGAAGGCTCAGCTTAAATGTCACCTTTGCTAGGAAGACTTCCCTGCCCTCCTCCCTGCCACCTGCACCCTCTCCGTTGCTTTCTCTACGCTGTCATTGCACACTCCGCATACCACTGTCAGAACACCATTTCTCAGGCTGTACTGGGATGGACATCTACTGGTCCACTTTTCTGCTCTTCTGTGAGCATTTCAAGGGCGGAATTTGTGTGTGTGTGTGTGTGTGTGTGTGTGTGTGTAAGATCTGGCTGAATTGTTTCTTGTGACTCCACTGACTTTTTTTTGGCATCAAATATACTCTCTTGTATTACATAAGTGGAGATGCACGTTTTCCTAAAGAATCCCAACACATGCAATAGTAATGGGGCCACCAGCTACCACCTCTCAGCAGCATGAGTCGCACTGATAACACTGAAAAATATATGCTTTTTGCAAAGGAATGATTTGATCCTATTCCTCTGAACATGAAATTACGTTTTACAGGCAATTGTCTCTTACTAATATTTACTTATTTCCTTGGTGACTTAGGAAAAGAAATCTTACGTTAGAAGATTTTTAAGCTATACGTTGCCACATATTTTAAACACAGTCACGGTATTTAAATGCATTAAGAATTCTATTTATCATTTTTATATGCATTGATATCATGTTGCCAAGTATGTAGTGAATCGAAATCAGTGTTGCAAAGATGAAT
>CM052454.1:849266-886001 GCA_028533085.1 Varecia variegata
CTTGAGAAACAGTTCTTTCCCCTCAGGAGTTTCCATGAGGACAAAATTTCAGACCCAGCTGGAGCTGTCCTTACACCGTATCGAAGTCAGGTCCTTTGTTTCAGTTTGAAACAAAAATATTTTTTGATAGGAACGGAACTGGAATTCTGTGCATCCATACAGGGAACACACTGCTTCATTTCAGGAAGACAGAAAGCCTTTTGCTTTGTGCTTCCGCTGAAGGGATGTTGAGAACTCTGTATTTTCAGAAAGCAAAGTAACATGGACTATGTATTTTTCTGACTTTTACAGATCAACCTGAAAGAACAGTCATGATACATTTTTTTATTTTTGGTTTCCAAAGAATATTTTGATGCAGATAAAATATTTTATTAACCTTTGTTTTTCAGGGTTTTTTTTTTTTTGATTTTTTAAAGTACCTCTGCATTGAGCATATTTTCTTACTTTTATTATTTTAATTAATATGACATAAGCAATCATCTTAATGCTGTTAATGAACTATAAATGTGTTTATAGCCCATTTGTAACATGTGGAATTCATTTGCGTTTTTCCTATTCACTGCACTTTTTTTTTTTTTAGCCATACCTCAGATAATATAAGTTTGGTTCTACGTTTTAAAATGTTTAAATTCTCTTCCACAGTACCAAAGGCTCAGCTTGGATTTGTGTGTATGTCTGTGTAAAGTCGTGACATTATGTGGAGTCCTATCCCTTTGGTAGCTGGGCTATCATAATGGGTTAGAAGCAGGAAGAAGATATAAGGACTCTGGATGGAGCTAGAAGCTGGAGGTGAGGAAGGGGTTTAGAGGTAAAACGTACACTAAGTCTGCAGCATTTATGGAGATCTAAGTCTCTCTTGGCTTCACTTCTCTTTTTATCTGCCCCTTGCCTCATTCTGGAGCAGCTGGACCGAGTACATTTTATTCTGCCCCTCAAGCACACACTATGACACTGCAGTGCTTAAAAATACTTCTGTGACACGGTGCTATCCCACTGTACAGATCCGCAGGGAGTGACCACTGAGAGGGAAACCATGGAGAACTGAAGAAGATGAATCGTTTAACGGTTATCCATGCCAAGCCCACTGTCAAAAATATTCTTGTTACTCAACCGCCCTTTGAGCTTCCTTTCCTAAAGTAACCATTCCAGTGAACAGATCTGTCCTTTTATAAGGAAACTTCTGATGTGTAGTTCAAAAGGCTGGTCTTGCGATAGGGGAAACTTCATTTGGGAATTTGATGATTTGAAAATGGCACTTAATTCTCAATCCAAAAGTATTTGGATTGCTGGATGTAAATCACACAAAATTTAACTGAAGAAAATGTACAAAATTTATTTATTTTCTTGGGTAATCCTTTTTATGAAGTTCTGCGAAATACAAATGTCTATCTTATATTCAGAAATATGGCATAAAAAGGTAGCGCTAATAGAAGTATGGCTTCCATAGTGAGAGTAAAAGAGTTTGCAGAAAGTTTGTGGTTTGCATTTAAGCATGTTTAAAGTATACTTATAAACTTTTTTTTCTTAAAGTATGGTTTATTTTGGTGCACAAGTGCAAAATGAAAACATATCAAAACTGAACCGACTACCACATAGACAGATTGCTTTGTTTTAATGGGGAAAACTATACAAATATATATAGTATACAAAAACCCATTCCTCAACTAAACATCATGTGTATAATCTAGTAGAGTATTTTATTATAAAGCCAATAATCTGATGAAACATTGTTTGCATTTAATGCATGATTTTTTAAAAATATAAAATGAAATGCTACAAATGTTTTAATTTATGCTTTAAAATACAACTGGGTTAAATGAAACAATGACATTTTGTAAACAAAGATATGTCCAATTCTTATCCAATTGGCATATCATCTGATATACACAGTACAAAGCTAAAAATATTCTTCTAGTTTAATCTATTATTAAGAATTGTGCACTGTATATCAAGTTCTTTGAACACACGAATGGTTTAAGTTTTAAAACAGGAAACTAATAAACATATGTTCCTAAATGGACAAGGAAAAGATGATAATTATGGTTAACAACAAACTAAATTAATGCGTGTATCATGTAGGCTAAATGTTTCTCATAGTTTACATTAAACTAGAAAGTAATAGCATATTCTGGACTGCTAGTTTGATTTGATTAGATATGAAAGTTAAAGTAGGACAGCTACCAAGTATGTACCATGCAAGTCAGGAATTATGAATTTCAAAATGTGAAGCCAAGTGAAAGTTAAAAAAATTTAAATTACACTGATCTTTAGTTTATTGGCCATACACAATTACATTTAATGCATGCTCAGTGAGGCATAAAGTTACCTGAATTAAATGAATTCTTGTACAGACAATATGTATAAATACAACACCTTACTAATACAGCTTTCTAAGAGGGTTCTTGCGTATGTAGTTTTTGATTATTTTTAAGTAATTAGACCCAATTAACATCAAAGAAAGTTGTTGATTATGATTATGTTCATCTAAATCTAAAAACATCAATAAATTTTACGTTAATATTTAGGAACCTAATTTGCCTAGGCTATAGATGACAAACATCTTCAGACTGACATGTCAGTTTTATTAATCATATTATATTTAATATAATTCAAGATATTCTTTATTTGGAACATCTATGGAGACAAATAGAGGTTCCCAAAAAGATGTAATGATATGGTGGTGTTTACTTTACAAAACCTACCTTCACTTCCTTCTGAGAGAACGATTGGAAAGTGTGGGTGTATACAAATTACCTTGGTTCTTTCAGTTGAGTCACAGTGGTCCAGCAGTTCAAAATCATGTGACACTAATAAGGGATACTGACAAAAGTTATTTCCAAATTTTTATATATATTATTAAAACTACATATACGTAGCATCCAAGACTTTTATTTCTCCTATTTTTAAATTGTTTTTGTCTTGATTATGCCACAGACATCACGACTCGCTCTTTCACCCTTGTTTTGTCCTCTGCCATTTGATCTCTAACATTATTTCCAGCTTTATCATGAATGATTTTGTGAGTTTTAAAATGTTAAATGTTCTGTGAGATCCGAAAAGGCGACATGGTTCCTCCTCCGATGAAACTAAACCTATGTCCAGATGAACCTAAAAACCTATGTCCGGATGAAGCTAGACAACCACGTGAAAAAAAAAAAACTGTCAATGATATAATAAACATAGATATTTTTAAAAGATCTTATCTTAGTTAAAAAAAATAACTAAGTGTGATTGGATCAAGAGAGCTACAAAATGGGATCTACCCTGGGCTTAGCATTTTATGAAGGATGTCAGAATTTTGACTTAATCTGGAGGGGAATGGTGGTAGTATCAGAGTAGTATCATTGTGGATAATAAATAGCTCCAGGACCTTACTTAAACATGTAACTTTTAGTATCTCTTTTGTGATTAAAAGTTCACATTCTTCATGAATTCATCTAGAAATTCATGAAGAAATATGAGTAATCTCATCTTGACATCACTCCTCCAAAAAAGGAGAGCTCACGACACACCTTTCCATCACCATTCACTTACTTTCTCCCAAGAAATCAGGAAGCGTTTTCTGAGGTCCTGCCTTGCACGAGGCGCTCAGCTGGTGAGACATTCTGTTACTTGCTCTGTGCTGGTTTAGTGTGTTCTTTGTGGACGTTTACATCAATGTACTTTCGCATTTCGAACTTCTGGAGGGAACATATCTGCTCTCACTGCACGTTGCCCACCCTAAGATCAGGCTAACAAAAACAACTTCAGAAGTGCTCTTAGCTGACAGCAATTTTGAATCATGTGTCCCTGTGACTTAAACACTTTGTGGAGGCTATTGAACATATGCTCAAAAATGCTTTTAGGATGGATATATGTGCTGAATAATATTAATTTGATAAAGACGATGATGAGTAAGAGAATTTCATGTTAGATATGAAATAGCTCCTACAACAAGAGTAGGACCATCCACAAGCCCTCTCTCCCCATACTTGAACTTCTCAAACACAAATTTTGAGACCAAACTGAAAATATCAGGGACTTGCAGCTGCATTTAAGTATCAATAAATTCATCATCATATGATACTTCAATTTCACTGGCAATCATAAAAATAGGTCACTATGCCAATCCCTCCGTCTTTGCTATTGGTCGGCCCGACAAGCAGTCCAGTGGGGTGTCAGCAGGTATCAGTGGGAGAGTGAAGACATTCCTTTTTGGTAATTTATTTCTAGATGTGTTTTTCCCCTTCCTAAGATAAACGCGCTCAGAGAAGACTGACTCTTTTCTGTACCCTACAGAGAGATTAGTGAATGCATAATCACACAGCGACAGGTCCAGTTCCAGTGTGTTTCTCATTAAATTCTCTGTTGTTCCCGCTGTGGGAAACTGGAAAACTTATCAGATTTTCATACAGGGAGGTGCATTTCTGCTGAGGAGGCAACCCATGTCTTTCACTCTCTGGAGTGCAATTATGTCTGGGCTTCCAACAGCGGGTGCTTCATTTACGATCGGGCTCTCTTTGTGGGATGTGTGCATTCGATGACTTGTTTCCATACTCTGACACAGGTCATGCATTCACGTTTTTAACACTTTGCTAGTTGTCCTGCATTTGCCTCAATAAAGGGCCCCCCGGAGTAAGCGTACCTGCATACTAGAATGTTAAATGCACAAGGAGAATATACAAAGACTTCCATAACCATCGCCATCATAGTGGAGCAAGCGAAAGAATGAGTTTAAATTTTAAAAACAAAAAGTAGCCTAAAAGTAGCATGTTCTCAGTTAATTCTTTTGTGGTTTTTTTTTTTTTTTTTTTTTGCAAAAAGGATGCATTACAAAGGAGCAAAAACATGTTTTCTGTTTAAGTTATGAAAGAGTAACATATATCACAGTGACTACTATAAATCCCATCTGAAGGATAGAGTTCCTGTAAATTGTGATTAGGAGGGAAAGTCATGCCCATGTATGTTGCCACATTAGTTGTATCACTCTGTAAAAAAAGTAGGTAGGCTCTGAGAGACAGTTTGTTTTCACATTAGAAATCATGTTGCCCAAGATGCCCAGCCTTCACCATCTAGAGAGCAAGGGAGCATATGTGAGAAATGTACACCCATTCCCAGCTTGCTGGTACAGAGGACAGACCACAAGATCTCTCCACTAATCAAGGGAGTTCAATGTTTAATGATGCAAAGTCAACTCTGTCTAACAAAACTCCCAGGACCCAAGGAGCCAAGTTAAACTAAAAGAATAATGATTTCTTAGTTGCTGATAATTTATGACAGAAACCACTAATACATTTCTAATAAAAGCATCCAATATTCATTTAGATCCTTATAATATATCTGGCATTATGCTGGGGTTCTGGGGATAGAATTAAATATATACGTTTTGAGGGAAACTTACATTTTTGCTTATATTATCAGGGCAGTGAATCATATCTTTTGAATATTATATCTAGTTCTCAGTGGGTTAAAAATGGCACTTATTCTTGCCAAAGGAATTTAATATGTTGGGACACTGTTTATCACAATAGACCCAAAAACTGAAGCTGTAGGTTACATTATATATTTGGGGGGTAATTCACAAGTTCCCTTGATGCTCCTTTTGGGAATTTATAGAATGTTTTCATTGGTGGTTGAACTACTGGATTTTCCAAAGATGCAAGATTTTTCTATGCTTAAAGATAATTAGGGCCCCGATAGAGCATAAGAAAATGCTACGTAGGCTTTTCTAGGTAGACCTCAAATTCCATCTGTTATCACCAACATTGACTTGATAGTTGGGATTGGAAAATCAATACTATCTGATTTTAGGATTGCCCAGAAATTAGCAAAAGTGTCCTGTGCTTCCCAGAGTCTGACTTATTTCCCAAGACAAGGATGTCCATAGCACAGGAACAAGAGTGTGAATTAAAAAATCACGACATGAACCTGGCCCTGACTCTTGCTTAACTTTTCAGCTGTTTTTCTACCTGTTTGCTGGAAGCAAGAAGATGGTTAACAAACTTAGCATATTTTTAATAAAACATCACCTCCCACTGTTGGTCTTGAATAAAGGATTATATATCAGACTTCCTTTGAGAACAACTTTTGCTTTTTGGACTGCCGGGATTAGTGCAAACAAACCTCCCCCAGGACAGGTGAGGGGGCTGGCAGATGTTGCTATGTCTACCTGGGGTGTTACAGAGGCACCCTGCGGTGGTTTCAGCCAGCGTTGGCCCGCAGTCAATAAATATTTCACGTCTCTTTCCCCCGGGGGTGTGCTCAGAGGACCACCCTGCGAGTGTCTGCCTCTGTGGTCACAGCTCCGTGCCGTGGGCGTCGAGGTGGGTGCGGAGCCAGAGGCAGGCTGTGCAGGCAGGATCCAGTGCGGCTGAAGTTCGGGATCGCCAGTCTGGCTTTAGGGAATCTGGAGGCTGCTTCATGTCCACACGCATGCTGGGAGGGGAGGCGTGTCCACCAGAGGATTATCGCCAGGCATCAGGGTGACTCACGCAAGGGTTAATGTAGGAGAGCATTCATAAGAGGTGAGGTTGCAGGTTGAAAGAGAAACACAAGCTTCCTGGTCTGCTCACCAGGCCGTGCAAAGTGTCTTCTTTCCTTTAAGAGACTTCTAAAGGTTCCAAAAGGGACCCAAATGGGAAAGGGCCCTTTTTGTTTTAAACTCTTTACAACATGTCATGAGTCATACGTCGAAACAATAACGCACTCAGTGAATATTTAGTGAACTCAACGATTCAGTGATCAGTCAAGAATTATTAATGGCTTAATAAAGTCTCAAAGGCCAGGGGGAGTCGCACAAGTTTTGTATTGCTTAAGACAATAGGAGGAAAAATGAAAATGATGTCTGATACTGATTTGGGGGCCTCATATCAGCTTTTCTCCACCCTACTA
The DNA here is from genome assembly GCA_028533085.1 of Varecia variegata. Classification (NCBI taxonomy): domain Eukaryota; kingdom Metazoa; phylum Chordata; class Mammalia; order Primates; family Lemuridae; genus Varecia; species Varecia variegata. Next base: position 856,137 of record CM052454.1, read on the forward strand.
GAGGCTGGGTCTGGCTTTTGGACATCGTAATTTGGATGGCTTTCTTAACTGCTCCCTGTTTGTTTTCCATAGACGTTGGTTGAGTCCCTACTAGACAGCAAATACAGTACTGAGTACACAGAGATAAATAAGATGTGGTTTCTTCCCTCAAGAAGCTTGTAGTCTAGATGGGAAGATGAACAATTAAACAAATGTGCTCTCTACGAGCCATAAGGGAGGGGCTGGGCTCTACAGGTAATCTTCTTAGCATTAGTAACTTGACTGCTGTAATTACTGCTACCACCTAACAATTGAACAGCCAATTTTAGGGCTAGCACTTTTTAGTTTATCACTTTTAAGTTTCAGGATATATCTAGCTACCTTATCTAATAGATATAGAGGTAAACCACCCAAAGGAAATGAATAGCTTCTAAGGTGTTGGCATTTAGCCCGTGGGTACTTTGCTGCCTGGTCCGGAGTCCCTCTTCAGTCCTGTGACGTTCCTTCCCCAGCTGCTGGAAACGTAGCTGCTCAAGACTGTGCCCCGGAACCTTAAAGAACTGCCAAGATTAGCCCCATCCCCAGGGTACCTGGGGCCAATGACTGACTGATTCAGAGGTACAGTGGCCTGGCCCCTTTGCCACGATTGTCAACAAATCTGAAGGCCACACCAGCTCCCAAGCACGGCTTAGGATCAGCTGAGGCGTCAGCTGCAAACATATAGAAGATCATCTTCTCCCTCTCCTCTACCCTTTCCACTTCTTACTAGGTAGTGACACAGATAAAACACAACACTCCCAGTCAAATCTGAATTCCAGGTAGACAACTGATAAGCTTTTTAGCGTAAACATGTTCCAAATATTGCATGGGCATCCTGTATTTTGTTTGCTAGACCTGACAACCCGACTTACAAGTGTGAGTCTTAACAGCACTCCCCAGTAAAGCTCCTGGGGATACTCTCTGTCTTGGAGTGCTTCCGGGGAATCCACTCTCTGGGAAAAGGAATTATGGTCAGCAAGCACCAGGGAGGGGTCGGGACGGCCAAAGAAAAATGTGAGGGAACTAAGACGAGGATGTAGAACATGATCCTCTTTCTGTATTTGGAGAGGCATATTTCTTGGGCATAAGAACTTTATCCTCATAAGCCACGCCAAACTCGAAAGTTTCAGTGGCTGTACAAACCCTAAAATATTATTTATCCAGAGCATGATCTTGAGGCATTAATTCTTTGCTCCACCTCCCAAAACATTATCTGTGAGTATTTGTATCTGGTATTATACTAAAGCACATTTTCCTAAATTATACTAAGGCATGTAATCCACTTGTGACTTATTACCAACATTTCTGAAAGTCTGTCAAAAAGTTGATGATTCTGTCCTTCATAAAACGCATTCTTTTTTTTTTTTTTACTTGTTTTCCAAAGTGCCACACGCTCCTGGTCTATCTGCCACCGCAGTGGCCGATCCTTCCTCGTCTCCTTGGCTGGCTCCTCTTTGACATGACCTCTAAACTTTGCAGGACTCCAGGCTCGGTTTTTGCCTTTTTTCTGTTCTCTAAACTCATTCTCCACGTGATCTCACCTCTGCTTGAAAATACCACCTGTATGCTAATGACTGTCAGGTTTACATCTCCTGCCTCAACCTCTCCCCGAACGCCAGGTTCTCATCATCAGCCGCCTGCTCTGTATTGCTGCTTGAACTCTAACAGGAATCTGGAACCTAGCGTGTCCAAAAGTCGACTCTTGTTCTCAAACCAGGTAAGCTTCCAGACTTCCACAGTTTAATAAACAGCACGATGATTTATTCAGTGACTAGAGCCAAAAATCTCGGACTCACTCTTGTGCCTTTTCTTTCTCCCCAAACCAGCAAGTTCTTTTGGCTAAACGTTCAAAATAAACCCCAAGTCCTCTCACTTACCTCCGTCTTTACGCCAAACTTCATCTTTAGCTTGGTCTGCCGCTGTCCCCTCTCCGCTGGTCTCCCTTCTTCCCACTGCAGGAGATTTTACAGATAAGTCAGAGTGGCATTTTTAAAAGAGAAATCATGTCACTTTCCAGCTCAGAACTCTCCAGTGTCTTCCCAGCTCACTGGAATGAATCTGGTCCTTTCCTCCCTCTCCTGTTACATCCTCCACTCTGTTCAACCTCACTAACTGCTCTAACCACGATGCCTGCAAGGCCTGACTTCTAGATGTTCAGCAGCCCCCTCTTTCCTCCTCAGAGATGTCCTCCCCTGCGAGTCTGCTTAAAGTGTCTTCCCCTAGTTAGTCCAGCTCAGCCTCTTCCTAGTGTAGTTAGAGCATTTTTCACACTTAACTACCTTGTACACTTCTGTGCTTACTGGTCTTCCCTGAAGCATTTGTTTGCCTTATGCACGGCAGTGTCTCTGGCGTCTGGCAGTGTGCTTGCCACAGAGCAATATTTACTTATTTTTTTACTTATTTGAATGACAAAACTTTTCATTTACCAAAAAAAAGGCTAGATTAAAAGAAAGTTGAAAGTAAGTAACATATACAATTAATCAGAATGATGACGTTTAGCCAAGCCTTAGTTTTAATGAGCTCGCCAACCAGAATGCTTCGATTTGTCAGAGAGTGTGCATTTCATTCTCTGCCAAAACAGGAAAGAGCTCACGGTAATCACTGATTTTTCAGTAAAGTGAGTTTTGCAGAAGGATTAGGAAAAACTTAAAGTCCTAACGTGGTATCACCACGTCGGCAAGCTCCCCTACTCTCTCCCCTTGCTGCATCTGACCAAGATTCTAGGGAGACAGTTTTATGATAAACAGTGAAGGGTGAGCACAAAAGAGCATATCAGTATTAATAAATATGTTTATGGCCTAAAATCGAGACATTCACCAACAAATATGCAAATTAATTCTGATTAATTTTAGGAAAATCCACCGAAAGGAATATGAATATTATACTTGTCTCTTTTTTCAGTATTTAAAACAATTTTAATTTATACATTGTAATTATATATATTTATGGGGTACAATCTGTTGTTTCAATACACACAAATGTTGTATAATATAACGCTCAGATTAGGGTAGTTAGTGTATACATCATCTCATGCATTTGTCATTTCTAGATGTTTTGTAATACACGTTACTGTAGCCATAGTCACCCTACTGCGCAGTAGAACACCAGAACTTACTCCTCCTGTCATTTGTAACTGTGCACTCACTGGCCAAACTCCTCTCCTCCCCCTGTTCCACTCTCTGCTTCTACAATATCAATGTTTTTTTCAGATTCCATATGTGAGTGAGTCATATGGTATTTGTCTTTCTGCGTCTGACTTATTTCACGTAACGTGACGTCCTCCAGGTTCATCCATGTTGTCACAAATGACAGGATTTTGTTCTTTTTTTATAGCTGACCAGTATTTTATTGGATATACATACCACATTTTCTTTATCCATTTTTCCATTTGTTGTTGTATCCTTAGATTGATGCCATATCTTGACTATTGTAAATTGTGCTGCAATAAAAATGGGAATGCAGGTACCTCTTTGACATACTGATTCCGTCTCCCTTGGCTTCACACCCAGTAGTGGGGTGGCTGGGTCATATGGCAGTTCTACTTTTAGTTTTTTTGAGAAACCTCCATGCTATTTGTCATAATTGCTGTATTAATTCGTAATCCCAGCAACCAGGTATAAGTTTCCTTTTCTCCACAACCTTGTCAACACTCTTTTTTTTTTTTGTCTTTTTTATAATAGCCATCCTAGCTGGAATGAAGTGCTATCTCATTGTGGTTTTGATTTGTGTTTCCCTGACAATTAGTGATGTAGTGCATTTTTTTCACATACCTGTTGGCCATTTGTTTGTCTTCAATGTCTATTAAGGTCCTTTGCCTATTTTTAATTGAGTTATTTAATTTTTTGCTGTTAAGTTGTTTTAGTTCCTTATATATTCTGGATATTAACCCCTTCTCAGATGTATAGTTTGCGAATATTTTCTCCCATTCTGTGCATTGACTGCACTCTGTTAAGTGTTTCCTGTGTTGTGCAAAAGTTTTCCAGTTTGATGTAATCCCATTTGTCTCTTTTTGCTGCCTGTGCTTTTGAGATCTTATTTTTAAAATTCTTGCCCAACCCAATGTCATGAGGCATTTTGCCTATGAGAATTGTGCTGGGAAGTGTTTTTTCTAGTAGTTTCATAGTTTTGGGTAATTTTTAATTGAATGAATGAGTACAGTTAGTTCTGTTACAACACTTGTTTGCAGAACACTAATTTGTTCCAACTCCATTGATATATTAGGAAACAATTTGAGCAGGATGTGAATTTTGTGTTAGCTTATATGCAATATTTCATTTGAACTGAGCTATGTAGGAATACACAATATATACAAACACATACCTTACCAGATCAGTGAGCCACCGTGTCTTTCTTCTTTCTTTCTTCTTTTCTTATTTTACACAGAACACTGGAAACTTAAGTAAAAGCAAACTTCAGACCCTTTTAAAGGTAAAATACCATATTTAATAGAGTATTCACGTACTTCTTAACCTTCTAACATGTGTAAAACTGTGCTGTAATGTTTATTGAGCTACTATCCTTTTCTACATGTCACCAATGAAGTTGTTGAGTTTTTGAGTGTTTTTTATTGCACAATTTTGCACATTACAGTGGTTTTTAGAAATGTGTATGTTGGGTTATAGCAGAAATGACTGTCTTTTATCCTCACAAAAACTTTGTGAGTTAGAAACATTTATCCTTATTTTACAGATGAAGAAGAAGTTTGAAGCATTAGGTATAAGCTACAATATGTTCTTTACTGTGCCAAATATACTTCTGTCTTGTTTGTTACTTTTTATTTTCTGTTAGCAACCAGCTTTAGTTCGATCACCTTCAAAATAAGTTGCCTTTTTGTGGTGATATTTACCTTGGCAAAAGGTAAGATAATTTAGGTTCAAAGTCTGCCACTGACAATATAGTCTAGATTAAAATTGTAAATGGTATATCCTTGTTACTAGGTTCAATAAATTGAGTTGACAATTACTTGATGCATGCTTCATTTCATTTTGTAGGTCATATATACATCAATTATTAAATAATATAAGTTTAAAATTACACAGTTCAGAAGCCATTAAAAATAAGCTGTATTAACATATAAATAACCATTTTCAATGTAGTTTTAAGAAGCTATGCATTTTATTATCCGATAACATTTGTTACACTTACTATGTGCATATATACAGAAACGAGAAGACTTCCTCTTCCTCTGGTTGTTCCGTGCGGGTCTTGTCTCATTGGTTGTGGAGGTTCCCTAAAGCTGGGAGCCATTGTCATGCCCTGCTCTGGCATGGGAAGAGCTGAGACTGCCAGCTGGGGGTCTGTGTCCTGAACTGAGCTCTGCCGCGGATTAGCTGGGAAGGCCTGCACATCTTCTTGGGGTTTGACCTGACAATTTGTAAAGTTTCCCAGCAATGTTCTCTGGGTTTTCTGCTGTTTCCCCTCCAGCCCAGTTTCCACATTGGATGCATCTAGGACCGAACTCTCTTTTTAGACTGCAACTGTTATCACAGAGAACCCCGTTCTTCCACTATAATTCCACAGACCTCCGCGAGCTCCCTTTGGAAAGGCCCTGGCGGATGGACGTGAGTAAGAGAATGTCTTTTCTTAGAACACACAGTGAGACTTTCGAACACGGTGCACTCAGAAACTATCTGTTTAGCAGTTACAGACTACTGAGGTGGAGAGAGGAGAGGATGCCAATAAGACACGGTTAGTTTAATTAGTAGAGTTAATTAAATGGATAAAAAATCCCGAGTATTTCTCACCTCCTTTGCTAGTGGAGGTGAACTTTCAAAGGTCTTTTAACATCATTCCACTCTGCGTTAGACTCCAGTCAGCTGATTCCGCCTTAGAGGTAAGAAAACACATTAAACTCTCCTACTAGACTTAAATCTTGTCTTCCACTTGACTCTCCCAAGATAGAGCACCCTTCCTAACACGGCTCCCATTAATCTCTGATGTGGAAGCGCATTCCTCTTTTAAGACTCTTTTATTGTTTCTCAGAGTGAATTCTTTCCACGTGAAAAGAGAGAAGATAAAAAAATCCAGCAGTTATGAATGCAAACATGACAAAAAACCAAAGTAAAGATATAACTGTATACACAGACATAGGACACTGAACTAAATTGTTCCTAAGGCTAGGGTACTGCCCAAATCTAAAGCTTTTATAAAATACATAAACTTACAACTAGTTACAAACGTGTTGATTGACCAGCAGTTACATTCATTGTCATTTAAATCATACGATCAAAATCTCACTAAATTGGAAAACCACGGTAATAGCCCTTATAAGAACTGACCTTAGGATGTGCTTCAATATTTCACTGAAAAGCCACACATTCAAGAGTAAGGAACTCATTCAGAAAGCTTATAATCTCGTCTCTAAGAGGTCTGATCAGACTAATTTTCCACATATCTTGAATGGGAGAAATGAGAACACTATGATTGTCCACAACAAAATGAGCAAACTGCTGAATTCTACAAAAGATGATTTGTTTTGTCTTCAAAACACAGTTGGGGGTGATGGAAAGGGCGCTTGAAAAATGACAGGCATGTTTTTAGCAGAAGTTATGACCACTCATGTGATTCAACGTGAAACATGTCGCCTCTCCACAATAGCTTCACATTTGCTATTGTGCTAAGTGAACGACGTACTTTTGATGCATTCCCTATTCATGTTACAGTGTGGGTACCAAGTGACGGGCGTCTACAGCAGTCGTACACACTGGATATCTTTCTTCTGGGACTCTGAGTCAGTCTCCTCAGTGGATTACTAAACACATTCCAGAAATCTTGTAAGTTACTACTGGTCTAAAAATGGATATAATTAAAGATGAGTAAACCTACCGCAGAGCTTGATGTAATCTGTAGGCTAATTAACACAAACTATTTACAGCAGACTTTTTTTCTACTTTTCTAAAGATTGCATATATGTTACTACAAGTTCATAGACCTTACTATCACAAAAGTGACCCTTCTCCCCAACATATTTGGAAAAAGAAAGGAGATATCTGCATTGTAACAGGTCTAGAGAAGGTGGATTCAGTAATTATGGGTGTTAACTTTGACCAGAGCCAACCTAAGATCTAGGAATCCTTCATGAGTTTCATTATTTTCAGGATTTACCAGTAGATACTTCTAGCCTTAGGAGTACCGTGATTTGGAGCAATAACTTCCAGTGTCTAAGGTCTGATTGCCTCAACTAGGCTGTTTTTATTGCTATGTTACCAGCTGTTTTTCACGGTGGGGGAGAGATGATTCATTCCTAAAATTCTTTTTTATGTCAGGTCTGATACAGTGTTAGTTATTAAGTGCTAGAAAATAAGGCTCCTTTTCTTGCTGTCTCCCACCTTGCTTTCAACTCAGAAACCAACTTTCTATACTAAGGCTTTCTTTTTTTTAATGACCTGCAATTTTGTTTTTAATTACCTTAAGTCTTATGATCACACATAATTTTTAAATTTGTGTATATCTCCTCTACTTTAATCCTTCTAATGAGATAGCAAAAGTGCCATTACCATACACAGTAGTCCTACAGTTCTGTGAGTTTTTGAATAGCTGTTTAAGGACAATCCTAAGTTATATTAATATTGATAACAGTCTGACTTGGTAAATAATTCAAAAGTTTAACTTGTTATTATTTCTTGCCACACTGACTTTTCAAAAGCATCTGACTTTATACATCATCCATAAAATCTGAAAAGTGTTCAATATTCTTTATTTGATATTACAGAGAAACCACAGTAAAATGGCTTTCAATATGTAAAAGGCAGCATTTTAGATACAGGGAATTCTATTTAATAGATTGGCATAGTCAAGACCAAAATTGGTCTGTCGCCTGGGCTACAGTGCCATTGTGTCAGCCTAGCTCACAGCAACCTCAAACTCCTGGACTCAAGAGATCCTCCTGCCTTGGGCTCCCAAAGTGCTAGTATTACCAGTGTGAGCCACTGTGCCCGGCCCTATAAATCTAAATATAAAACTAATCTCCAGTAGGTTTTGAGATGTCAATTCACCGTCTTTGTGAAAAGTTGAACATTACTAATAAGACCCAATCATATCTTTAGAAGGGGAAAACAGATAGCATTTACTGAATTGGAATTACTATCAAAATTCAAAAAACCAATCATATTCATTTAACCACAAGTAAGTCTTAGTTAAGTCACAACTGTCCAACAGAAATATTCTGTCAGTCATTCATAATCTGAATTCTGGTGCATGGGATCAATTAAATTATGGTCAACATAAAAGTCATGAGACATTTCTGTTTTGTAATCAATGAAGCAGTGGCCGATTATTACTCTTTAGTAGCTTTTTTGAGACAAGCTGTCAAGTCTGCCCTTTCTGCCTTCTTAATGCCGGTGAAGATCATTTTTGTTCCAGGGATGCACTTCTTGGGCTTCTCCTAACACTCGATCGGCATATCCTCTCCCAGGTGACGATGCCTTTGTCCTTAGTGGCGTCTGTGTAACAGAATCCAACGGCCTGATCTGTCCTCGCCATGGAGATCTGGCCTATCCTGCGCCCGCCTCCCTTTTCCACACGGTGACACTGGGCACACTTCCGAACAAAGATCTTGCCTTTCTCAGCATCACCCAGATTGAATTCTCGTTCATCGCTGATGCTACGCAAGGTTCCTGTTTGGAAGCCGGATGTCCCCCTCCCTCTCTGTGGTCACGGTTGCGATTCTATGTGCGCTAACTAGAGGACCTATGAAAAGGATAGGACATTTCGGAATAATTTATTCCACCTTTGCATTCGCATCCAACCAGTACTTCTTATATGGTAGGTGCTGTGCTGAGTGCTTTTGTCTCTTCAATCCTCACGACAATGGCATGTGTATGAGTAATTTCCTCCTTTTTAGGGAAGAAACTTAGGCGGAGTGATTATATAAATCTCCCAGGATCACAAGGCAAAGCTGAGAATCAAATTGTATTTTTTTTCCCTTTCCTGTCTTCTAGTGCAATGCCAGAAGAAAGGTTATTAATTTGTAAGTTTTAGTTTATACAGTGTGTTTATCTTTGATATATGTTCATAATATATTACTTACATAGTTCAAAACCTACGTTTTCCCTCCTCTACTGAGAGAGCCAAGGAGGTGCTTTAGGTTTAGAAGAGAAGAACAAAGGGTCAGAGGTAGGTTTGGTTCTCTAAGCCAGAACATGGGAAGGGCATGAATTCACGTGCTGATAAATAGGAGAGGTGGACCAAGCACTACAGACAGAATCACTTGAGCAAATGAGAGGTTGAATGTGGGTTACAGACCTTGCTTCGACCTGCTTTAGTCACCCTGTACTTCTAGAGGTGCCCACTCATCTTTTGTCATATTAAATTCTTTTTGTCTATTCTGATCTTTAGAAAATAACAACAGAATTTTTTTTTCTGTAGTTACACCTAGAGCTATGCCTAGCTGTACTTCCCTATTAGGGACTAAAATCACCTTTTTTTTTTTTAATATCAAAGAACTAGAAAACAAATTGCAGGAATCAGTTGTCACAAAACTCAGGACCCAGCTCCTGTCTTTGAGATACCTTAGTGTCTTTGTAATTTGCCCTGATTGTAGTTTGGGAGTACTTAAGAATATTTCCCTTTTTCTCAGCTGTCAAGATTCAGTTGATACATCACAGATCCCTAAAGCTATGTAGGGAACTCTCCCCTTAATTCCATCCACTTCTTTTCTAAGCATCTGTAATAGTCACAGCTGGGTTCAGTGAGAGTTCTGCTTGCTATGAGCGTGAGATCATGCCCTAAGTAATTACAGTGAGCATGCAGTGAAAATATGTAGTGAATATAATGTCAGGAAATCATGCAAATTTTATTATCATCAGTGAAGTGGTGGCTGGTGGAGAACTTGTCAGTATTTGCAACTTGAAGCCTCTAATTACCTTGATTTACTTGTAGTACCATTCATAACCTTGCTGCCATGCTGTTCCTGACAGCACTTTTGCATTTTACAAGAAAGGAATAATGCCATGTAAATAATTTAAAAACAATAAATCATTTAGAGTGGCTTTAAACCAAAACCTAATGCAGTAGCTGGCTGAGTACTTGCTACACTTGACAGGTAGCTGGCATGCAGAATTCATCTATGTCTAAGAGGTAGTTACTTTTAAAATTCACAAATCCAAACCACGCAGATTGAAGAAAAAGGAGATCTAAGCTGCCTCTATCTTCACCTTGCTTAGGTGACATAGAAAATAGGGAAATCAAATTCTGTGTCGAATAATTCTGCTTCAAACACAGATTTGCTGAGTTATGCTAGGTAAGTGACTAATGAAGGCTGGTTCTGGGAGCGGAGCTGGCAGGGTTGGAGAAGGGAAACATGCCCGGGGCGGGGCGGCACCCACACCCCCGCCCCCACCCACACCGGAGCCCACGAAGAGGCCGGGAAGGTTGGGAGCAGGATCAGAGGACAGGGCTGCCGGGTGTCACCAGTTCTGGGAGGGCGACACTCCTTTCTCTCCGGTCACTTCTGTTCACACAAGACAAGGCACATAACGAAAAGCAAAAGAGCGCATCGAAAAAGCTTCTGCCTAAGAGAAAAGGCAGGAAGACTTCCACTGGCCGGAGGCAGAGCTGGGGTTGCCAGCTGCTTCCAGACAACTGCCTTCCTCCTGGGTGCCAAGCATGTCATTATCTCTTAATCCTCACAACAATTCTCTGAGGTAGGTGTGATAGATAAGGACAAAACCGAGTTAGAGTAAGTGATTTGCCTGAGATCACCAACGAGGAAGTGACTATCAGGATTAAGCCGGAATCTGCCTGACTCACAGGTAGCACTCTCCTCCCCCTGCTTGGTCTCCCCTCCCTGCAACCCGATTTCTTATTCAACTCTGTCTGTGGATTCACTTATATTTCTGATGTCCTCCTGAGATAGTCCTACGAGCATTCAGAATGGTGAAATCCCAGGGGGGAAGCCACCTAGTCAGGCTATGTCTAAAGCATCTCTCGTTCACCCCCCGGAAAACGTCTCGTAGCTTTTTCAGCTTGAACACGCGCAGCACAGGGCAAAGGCACACACGCGGCAAGCCTCACACCCGGGACAGCTCTGTTTCTTCTTCCGCATTGCTCCCACCCCCTGGCCTTACTCTTCTCAAGTTCCCAAGCACCTTGTCTCCTTTTGTGTTTCTCTTTTGGGGAAGATTTCGCCAGGTTTGTCAAAACCCCACAGTGTTTGCTCTTTCCTTCCCAAACACCAACATTCAGATACGCCGTTTCCTTAGATCAGATCAAACGTTAGTCTGGACGGCTTGGGAAAACAGATTGCTGTCTTGGGACTTAAAAATTCACAATGCAATGCTTTGGCTCATAGTAGGCATTCAGTAAGTGTTAGTTCTTTTTTTAAGTCTACATTTTTAATGATCCGCATATTTTCCTGATTTAAGTTTATCCTGGTACTCCCCAGATTTTGGGCTTCAATTTTCATCTGCCAAGAGCATTTTCCTTGAATTAGTGAATTCAGAAGAAGGAAAATTAGGGGAGATTTTTTTTTTTTTTTTTTTTTTTTGAGACAGAGTCTCACTCTGTTGCCCGGGCTAGAGTGAATGCCGTGGCGTCAGCCTAGCTCACAGCAACCTCAAACTCCTGGGCTCAAGCGATCCTCCTGCCTCAGCCTCCCGAGTAGCTGGGACTACAGGCATGCGCCACCATGCCCGGATAATTTTTTCTATATATATTTTAGTTGGCCAGATAATTTCTTTCTATTTTTAGCAGAGATGGGGTCTCGCTCTTGCTCAGGCTGGTCTTGAACTCCTGACCTCGAGCGATCCACCCGACTCGGCCTCCCAGAGTGCTGGGATGACAGGCGTGAGCCACCGCGCCTGGCCATATAATTATTTCATTATATACTACAATGCAATAATAACAGAAAGTGCACAATAAATGTAATGCACTTGAATCATTCTGAAACCATCCCCACCCCACTCCCACCTCTCCACCCACCATCCCTGGAAAAATTGTCTTCCGTGAAATTGGTCCCCGATGCCAAAATGTTGGGGAACACTGCTCCAGGGATTCTGATGAACAGGAAGTCTGAGCACACTGTCTTACAGCAACTTTTCTAAAGAAAGTGCCAAAAAGATTAGGAAGTGCACCGACCTAAGATTTTGGCTGTGAGTGGTCCACCACGCTGAGTACAATCTTTCACAAGGACACTGAAAACTAGCAAAAGGGCAAGAAGAAAGCCCCAGATAGCTTCCCTCTGGAGAGTGGTCATTCTCAGCCCAGACTGTACATTAAGATTACTTGGGAGTGCCTTAAAAAAATTCCAATGGGCTTTTTACTGTAATACCACTACTAGCAAATATCAGTGATTGGGATCTCACCGTCCTAATGTGGCATCACAGTCAGTTCCACGGGTGACTCTATTGTGGGGGCCGAGGTTGAGAATCACTGTTCTAGAGACTCGAGGCTTGGGACATTGCAACGCTTAAAATCCCATGAGGGAAAGTTAGTGATAGTTCCTTAAATCACAATTTGATCAAGTATTAGATGATAACAGCTACCAATTAGCCCAGTTGTCAGAGCTCCTGTCACATTGGCGAGAGTCTCCAGACTGGGCCGCTGTCACTGCTCCCAGCGTGACCTGTTGTGCAGCCTTTCTTTACGGGCTGCTGGGCCCGTGCACAGGGAGAGACGTCTACCCCTAGATGGAGACCACTCTTCCTTTTGCAATTATCCTCTGTGTGCTGGGAAAACAGCAAAGTTTATGGGAAGAACTTTAGTTTTGGAGTGAGACAGTCTGCTTGGAGCCCCTGCCCTGCCATGAACACGTTCCCCAAGTGGTCAAATAACGTAAATGCTGCATCTCTTTCCTTATCCGTATCGTTTCCGTATTGCCCAGTAAACTTCTTCCCAGCTCTGAAATGAAAGCTTTGCTCGTGGTTTCTTTTGTTTCATGCAAAGTGGCCACTTGTACATTTGTGTGTCACTAAAAGACCATGTAGCCCCCTGCGTCACAGATCTTGATCCCCAAGTCCTGTTTCTTTGGCTTTTCCATTTATTAAAGTGAATCGTTCACTTTTCAGGAAATGCAAGAATTGCCAGGAGTATGTTCACACTGTGAACTAAGAGAGTCCCCTTTATGTCTTCCAGCTGTCAAATCACAAAAGCCAACTGGGAGCAACCTGCTGAGTTACCTGTGACACCAGGTCTTCATGAAGGCAATGGCATTGCCCGCTGAACGGAAGGAGCTTTTCAGGCTACATTTTTTTTAGACTCCTGTTACATGTGCTTACATTTGATTTCATGATTTCGTGATTCTTTTTTATTATAAAGCCAATTTATAAGCTAAGACTGAGAAGGTCTTGGCTGCAGCACATTCCTTTCCTCGCATAAATGATGCTCCAGACAGCACGCGATTCTGAAAGGTACCATACGAAGCGTATCACACAATTATTACGCTCCATTCATCATGGTTGGTTTCCACTGCTGGGTTTGGAAACCATGCAAGGATCAGATTCTAAACGGAGTACTTAGGAAGGAGACAGATACGGCCTCTGTCTTTATTACCCTTGTACTTTATCCCTCTTACAGTTGATGTTGTAAATATTCCTCCTGCCGTAACATAAAACAATGTCTCTTTCCTTTCCCATCTCTCTCTCTCCTTTCTTCTCTCTTTCTCCCTTGCTCTAATATATTTCCAACTATTAAACCAGGAGAGGTCATTTCAGGGTTTCATGCAAACTTTTACTCTTGTGGAAGCACAGATCAATCAATAAATGCCAATTTTCATTCACCTGATTTTTGACAAACTTTGGTACACACATGTATATACACATATTTGCAGCCTCCTTAGCAAAACTATTTCCTTTTCCTTAACCAAAACATGGCCTTGGAGGCAGTCACATGGCCCAGTGCTAGAATGAACCAGGAATTACCTGAGTGGAAGAAATGGGACCGTTACATGAAGATGCACAGTGCCTTCTAATTAGCATGAGGGAATAACTGCTTGTTATCAGGGAAGACAGAAATTTATTTGCCAGGTTTTAACAAAAATTCTTTACATAATTGGTAGCTGGGACTGAAAAATTGGTATTGTGATTTAGCAGAGCCTACATTATGCCTCTCCCATTTGGATCACGAAGCTTGTGAAGAATGTTTTTTGGTTATAGCAGCCATTTAAAACCACATACTGAAATATACTGAATTTAGAAACATACTTTCAATTGTAACACAAGTGGCTAACCCAGGGTTTTGTTTTTTTTTTAAATATCAAAACATTGAATTGTACTGCTCTCAATAAAAATATTATTAACATTACAAAGCAAAATTATTTCAACTATTGATAATTATTTAAAACATTGTGAATTATATTTTATCTCATCTTTTAAATTTTTTATCTCATGTATGTTTATGATATATATGTTATACATAACATATATTACATATAATATACTGACGTTTCATGTTTATAAAGGAGGACTGCCTTCTAGGGGATAATCTATGATAGGAAATTAGTAACAAAGAAAGATCCTAAGTGGATGAATCAAGGTAGTGAGGCCATTCACAAGCAAAGGCAGCTATAGTCCTTTTTGAAAGCTAACCAACCAAGTCAAACACTAACAAGCAAAAATCCTCACAAATCTGAATGAGGGCTTAATAAGAAAGCGATTTTTTTAATTCAGCAAGAGAGATCCAAACCATACATCCAGACAAGTTCTCCAGCTATGAGCTGTGAAGTACTCAAATAAATAGTAAAAGTTTGATAAGCAGTTACTTTGCTGATATAATTTGTGTGGTCTCTAGAGGCTTGGGAAATTGGATGCCTAAGAGACTTCTAGCAATCTAGTTTGTGTTCACTGATATTCAGTCCTACCTCCTGCGTGCCTTTCTTCCATCATATCTGGATGTGAACAACAAAAATTTGGGGTGAGAGAAATTCAAGCTAAAAAAAAATGATGGATGGATGAATAGGCAGATAGATGGATAGCTCGATGGATGAGGAATATTTTAGCATACATACCTCCACCCTGACTCTCCATACCTTTTTAAGTCAACCCTATTAATAAAAAGATATTTGATCCCACAACCCCAATGTTGTATACTTATTTTTAAGTTAAATATAAGTACCATTGTACCAAGACATAATTATCTGCAATACATATTAAATCAACATAAAATATTTTATATTGGTTTATAGCATTAGCCAATGGGACATTTTCCTTGTCTACCTAATATTCCCTTATATTTCATCAGGAGATGGAATTCTTGTTCACTAAACACTTTCTGAGCTCCTACTGTATTTCAGGTACTACGCTAAGTTGCCTAAGTGACACACAGACAAAGTGGGATTGTCATGTCTCATCTCCTGTGCACTTACTACGTCTGACAAAAACACAGCCTAGACATAATAGCAGCTGTTAAATTAACACGGGCCTATGGTTCAGTGTATACTGTGGTTGTTACCTTTATGGCCTCCATCCTGAGAGTCTGCCTTCCTGGAAACAAAAGAGGCAATAAACTGAATGCCAAGGTAGAAAAGTTTGAAAATCATACATACATACATCTCTGTATTTTAATATATTAAATTTAAAGCATTTCACTAATATCAGTAATACTAGGTATTATCAGTGAATATGTTATCAATGAGGAATGTATATAGTATATACCTATTAGGTCTCAATATAATTAAAATTAATGAGTATATTACATATAAATTATTAGTGAATATTTTCAGGTAAATAGGCTAAGAACAGGAATAAAATTCAACGTCTATTTGAGAACTTACTATGTGTCAAGCATTGTGCTAAATTTTTCTGTCTGCATGTTCTCATTTAACACTGAAATGTCTCATGAGCTAGGTGCCTCTATTACTCCTAGTTTACAAATAGGAGAACAGGCTTAGGAGAGATTTTGTGATTCGCCCAGGATGCCACAACCACAGAGGGGCAGATACAAGACTCAAATCTAGATCATCCTGGTCAGTAGCTAAGGCTCTGGAGTCAATTCTAGATGGATTTTCCTGCTTCTTTACTACTATGATTACTCCAATACTTCATTGAGATTAAAATCTACAGTATTCAAATACCGTTTAGGGAGGCATGTTCGGATAAGTCACTTGCAAATAAGCATTCTTGTGGTTTGCTTTACTATGAATCAATGACAACTCAGGCTATCAACTCTGCCAAATTTTACTATACATTAATTTCTATAACTGTTTTTATAACAGTTAAAGCTTGAAAAAAAATGTGTGAGGGGTAATTGTTAAAAAATATGAAATACAACCAGCCAGGCTAGGAGATTAATTGCCTAAGCCTTCCCTCTATTACATATTTTTCCTGTACAGAAGCACATAATGCAAAATATCTAAGAACAGAGCTGAAACTATATCACAGATTAATCTTTTCCTTCTGGTGAGGGATTTTAACGTTACGCTAAGTGCAACACCTCTGTCTCTTTCTGTCCCTCAATCTCTCTTTCGCTGTCAGTGTTTCTGTCTCCTAACTTCTTAAATCCCTTAAACGAGACAAGATATTTGTGGCGAAACTTCATGGCCATACTCCCATAGCGTTCTGGAGGCCATGGCCTGGGGTCAAGAGGTTGCCCCCAGACTCAGTCACTTCTGTAGTAAAACACTGATCCATCAGCTGAGCTACTGAAGAATATCTCAGAGACATAATTCTAATGAAGACAACCATATGTGGTGACACAGGCATCTTGGACAGAGACAGAGAGACATGTTGAAAGCTTCACAGTGTTCCCAGAAATGAGTTACATAATCCTTGATTAATTTTTATTACTTTGGTATTAGTCTTGTGCCAGAGGCAGGCAGTATTTTTTTTAATCCAATGTGTTGCAAAGTAATTGCAGGAGCAGTTTTCCGTGTAGAGAGAAAAAGTAGCCATACGTGGCAAGTGTTTCCATGTTATGACGTTGGGGACACCTACATTAAGAATTTCACTGGCCTTTTGCAGACAGATGTTCTATTGTATTATTTATAGGGCTACAAACTTACTGCCACAGTGATGTGACAATGCTCTTCTGTCTTTTTGATTGCCCTGTAAAATCATTTGATAAAGAAATCCATCTTATTTGATTGAATGGAAAACTACTGACCCTGCAATTGGTCAAATAATAAAATATTTTCAGAATAAATGGTAATAACATCTTTATTTTACCAGAGAAGTAATAGTTTTACTGTTGGATACCTCATACCCCATATGAAGATTCACTTGAAATCTATCAAAGAATCACATGTAAAAGCTAAAACTATAAAACTCTCAGGATGAAACATAAGGATAAATCTTACGACTTTGGATTTGGCAATGGCTTCTTAAATATCTTGCCAAAAGCATGAGCATCAAACAATAAAAGATAGATTAATTGGACTTTATTGAAATTAAAAACTTTTGTGCTCAAAATTAACTACTATCAAAAGAGTGAAAAAATAATCCTCAGAATGAGAGAAATTATTTGCAAATCAGGTCTGTTAAGGAGACTGTATCTAGAATACAGAAAGAGGAATGTGCAAAAAAAAAAAAGTAGAATATAGAAAGAACTTCTACACTTCAGTAATAAAAAAGACAAATAACCCAGCTGAAAAATGGGGAAAGGCTACGAAAAGACACTTCTTCAAAGAGGACACACAAATGGCCAATGGGCATTATTTTTAGTCATCAGGAAAAGACAAATCAAACCACAATGAGACATCACTTCACATTCACTAGGTTGGCTATAATCAAAAAGTCAGATCATAACAAGTATTGACAAGATGTGACTAAATTGAAACACTTATATACTGCTGGTGGGAATGTAAAGTAGTTGCAGCTACTTTGGAAAGCAGTGTGGTGTTTCCTCAAAAGGCTAAACATGAAGCTACCATTTGACCCAGCAATTCCACTCCTGGAGAAACAAAACATATGTCCACAAAAAAACCTGTACACCGACGTGCATAGCAGCATTATTCATAAAGCCAAAGGATGGAAACAACCCAAATGATCATCAACGGATGGATGAATGGATTCAGAAAAGGTGGTATAGATCTGTATCACGGAATATTATTCAACCCAAAATAGGTATGAAGTGCTGATACATGCTACAACAGGATGCATCTTAAAAATACTATGCTAAGAGAAAGAATTCAGTCACAAAAAACATATGCAATCCTATTTATATAAAATGTTCAGAATAGGCAAATCTGCAGAGACAGAGTATAATAGATTTGCGGTTGCCTAGGGCTGGCGATGGGAGTCTGGGTGTGTTGGGGGAGCTGAGAGCTAAAGAGAATATGATTTCTTTGGGGGATGATAAAATGTTCTAAACCTGATTATGCTGATTAGTTGCACAACTCTGTGACTACACTAAAACCACTGAATTGTACACTCTAAATTTGTGCATTATGTGGTATGTGAATGATATTTCAATAAAGCTGTTACCAAGACAGTATTATTTCTGAAGCAACAGTTACATACTTTTAGTATTAAGTATCCAGCCCTTTTCCCATGTTTTCTAGTTACACCTCTGCAAAATCAAGTAAAATTTTTGACGGTTTTTTTTTTTGAAGGAGAACTTTTACTTGGTCTGGATGAATACATGTCCAATATACTTCGAAAATACAGATTCATTTAAAGTTGGTTTGTAACTTAGCATTGTTAAGGGTTGAAAGGTCAAGAGATGTGAAATAGGAGAACAAATTCTTTAGCCTTTTTTCATTTCCAAACAGGTGCACCCTATCCTGAGAAACAGTTGGTGTGAACTTTATATCCATTTTTTTTTTTTTGCTGATATCTCAGTAGAAAACACTATTTTCAGAAAGTATTGTTTTGCCAATGAGTTACACGTTTACAACCTATCATTCTCCCCCCGCCATGGAGACCCTCCCCGGGCAGCGCACCAGGATCCCACGGAGCCGGCAAGAGAGCCGTTTCTGTTCGCCTCTTGTCTCTCTTTGGCCTCTGAGCCTTGCTACTTAATAAATCTGAAAATTGTATTAGTCACAGTGGTTTTGGATTCTGCTGTCTTAAAGTTCTATTCTGAGCAAGCTGTTGTACTTCTGAACTAAAATTCCCCTGCTCTTTGCCATCTCTCACCCTGCGCTTTTCCAGACCTAAAATGTCAAAGTATCAGGCAGATGGGATTCCATTTGGAACACTGGTTTGGGAGGAAATGACTCCCTGCTTTCAGCAGATCTGCAGATGTATTATTTTAAAAAAACAATGAACTGTTAATAAAAGAGTCATTGAATCCACTTCTTTCTTTCAACGAGCTACTGTATTTGGATAAAATGTTTGATGCTGTAAAATAAAATCAGTGCAGGCCATTTGCTGAAGGGACCTGGGCAGTTACAATAGCCAGATTTTTGTTTAGTAATTTGGAGAAGAGGGGTTTTAGGTACACTGGATATGCTTCGGTATCTTTGTGTGTGTGTGTGTGTGTGTGTGTGTGTGTGTGTGGGCTACAGAGACAGAAGGTCAGCACGACTTTCTGTTTGCAAGCGTCTTGTGCCCGCAGAGCATCAGGCAAGGACATTATTATGCTTCTTAAAAAAACCGGCACTGTAGTTCCCTCAACTAGAAGTGAACTGAGACACATTTCTGTGATTGGCAGTGTATTCTTTTTGCTTTTATTTTTACTTTCCCCCTTCACATATTGGATTGTGGACTTACATGACTAGAATTATGTCTTAATGTGCTGCTGACTACGGCTGGGGAAATGTGAGAACGAGCACTTGAACAACAACTTATCAGGAACCAGGAGTCTTCCTGGCTTCTGCCACTGTCTCTGGCCTTGGATAGTATTTGCCTCATTCAATTCACATTTGTAAGCACATGCCATGTACAACATACTGCCTAGATGTCTAACCTCATTGAATCTCAGTTTCCTCATCTGTTAAATAAGACACAAAATTTAAGCTGCAAGCCTGATCATTCTGCTATGATCCAGAGAGCAGAGTTTAACACGTTTGACTTTTAGAGTACCTTTCTTCCTAAAAAAATCAGAATTTTCACTCATACTCGAACACTTTTTAATACAATCCTTACTCACTGAGATTGTCCCTATTTTTCTAAGTGGTACTAATAAAGTCTCGTAAATAATTTAAACTGCATGGAAAGCCACTTTAAGTGAAAATTGTGTTTGTGTAGACAGCACTCCAGCAAAGTCACCAGTTAAGGTGCGACACTGGGCAACTTGTGAGATGGCATCGTAATTCCAAACTGGCTGGGAATTTCTTCCAATCTGAATAGAAGGGAGATAAGATATTTTCCTAGTCTTGAAAGACTGTCAGATTTGATTCCATCTGCTCTTCTATTTTTCTTCCCTTTTTCAAGAAAAAAAAAATGACCAAATGTGCACAGGGAACAGTGTGACTGTAGCCCAGTCGTCACTGGCAAATGGTCTTAGTCGTAGACACAGACAACGGTGGGACACGGGCCATTTTATAAACTGTCCTTTGGCGCTGGTTGTGGACGCTGCAGCCCTCCTCAGACTCAATATGCTTTCTTGCAGTGGGAGGAGGAGACGAGGAGCAGCTCTGGCTCTCTACTTTTAACACTTTTCCCACGCTTCCCCTGCCCATTTGAGATTAAGTGGCCAAAAGGACATGTCCACGTGGACCTAGATCCTTCTAGACCAAGCTTTGGGTACCCAGGATCCCAGAATTCCCTGTTAACAGGGCTCCACGGGACCCGTCTCTTCTGCAGGTGTGTGGGCTCTGTCTGAGGAACGGTCAGGACTGGGTTGGACCCAGATTAAACCCCGGGGCTGGGTGTCCACACGCGTGTGCACCGTGGTTGACAGAGGAGGGAGAGGATGCTCCTCCAGGCTATGGAAACACTGGGCTGGCCTGGGAATACGTATTAACTGTTCTTTATAAAAACATCGCCCTTTAGTGTTCATTTCCACGATTGCTCCACCTGCTCTTCAAGGAACATGGACTCAGTTTCAGAACAATTTACCTGTGAACCCCAGGCAAAATGGTCACCTTGATCAAGGTTCCCCTTTGGTCTCCTCCACTCCTCCTTTATGCATCCTTTAGTCTTGTTGGTGATTCCTTCCCAACATCACAAACAATCCCACCTCGTCCCCACGTTTACCCCTAGTTGCTCTCAGTCCCCAGCCACAGCAGGGCACCTCACCTGGACCAGCCTCTCCTCTTTGATTCTTCTCTCCTCTCCCCACCCCAGATCAACATGAGAGGTCGCCATTGGTTCCAAGACGTGCTGTGCTGTTCTAAGTAGCTTACTTAGTTAATTCAGTGCATCTTTGATGATCCATTCACGAATTCATGCATTCTTTCTTCCAGTCAACACAAGCATTAACCTTGTTAAAATCCACCCTTGCTCAGAAGGCATTTATTTGTAAGGAAAACAACTTTCACGGTGAAACGAAAACGTCCTGGGGTTTAGGCAGCAGAATCATCTGGTGAGCCTCCCCTTGACACTGTCCCTCACGCTCCTGGATTTTTCCCATTCCTGTTACAGCTGCCCTCGATTCTGCTACCTCCATCCCTGTGTTTGTGCAATCCCTTTCCCTTAGTGAGAAGCCCAAGCGTTTAAAATACTTTTTTCTTTCTAAATCCTAAAGTAGAATAAAAGGGACACAAACAGATTACAAGAAACCAAAAAAAGCTTGCTTACCAAACACTGTTTTGCTATCACCCAATTGCTGAAATCTTAAGAAACCTTAAGTTTTCAGCAATCATATAAAACAACAATGATTTCGATAGGAAAAGGTAGAAGCAGGGGCTAAAAGGATTCAGATTCAAAACAACAAAGTTATTTTAAGGAGCAACAGTAATGATCCTTGGCTGGAATTTCAGGTAGGCTGCCAGGGGCGTTTTTGGCTGGCAGGCCCGATGCCCTTCAAACCACACTGTATTAGGGCCTTCACCTGTGGGTGAAGCTGGTCCTGCAGGGCACCGTTGGCAGACGGAGGAGAAACCGCGATTGGATCTTACGCTGGGTCTGGGGAGACTCGGGCAGGAGCGCCACCCACAGGAAGTTGAGCTAAATGCATTGCTCAGAGAAAGGTCAAGCAATCTAGACAGAAGAAACACACACCCTCAAGCCAGAAGCAAGTTAAGGTCATAGCTGAGAAAGTAGGATAGACTATGGGACAGACAGAAAGGCAATGGCATCCTATAAAGGGAAGAATGAACAATTGCATCAGTAACAGAAAGTTCAGAAACTGGTTGGAAACCAGTGTATAGATCAGTTCCATTGGCTGTGAACAAAGCTCCCGAACAGTGATTGGAAGCTGATTATTATCTGATGTTTTGGGTGCAGGTCTCATTGACTGAAGAGCAATATGACTTAAAAAGGATAAAACATGGTCTCTGTGTTATGTAGCTCACATCTCTCAGTTAACTTCACTATTTAACTATATCTTGAAGGACGCTATAATTTATCATCACAGTCCCTCAATAGAGAAAGATACAGGCTGGGTGTGGTGGCTCACACCTGTAATCCTAGCACTCTGGGAGGCTGAGGCAGGAGGATGGCTTGAGAACAGGAGTTCGAGATCAGCCTGAGCAAGACTGAGACCATGTCTCTACTGAAAATAGAAAAATTAGCCAGGTGTGGTGGTGCACACCTATAGTCCCAGCTACTCGGGAGGCTGAGGCAGGAGGATCACTTGAGCCCAGGAGTTGGAGGTTGCTGTGAGCTAGGCTGATGCCACGGCACTCACTCTAGCCCAGACAACAAAGCGAGACTCTGTCTCAACAACAACCAAAAAAAAAAAAAAAAAAGAGAAAGATACAGAGGATAGTTATGGCACTTGATTATGGTTCCTAAGTAAAATATGTAAGAACTAGCATTGAACCTTGATTTTCTAAAACAAACCAGCACTGAATGTCTATTAAATTTTGGCTTTCCAAACCAATTGTCTTAAATACTTTTTTATTGACCTAACCAAAAAGTTTAATTACTTTTTATTTCTGTTAGTATCCAAAGACCTACACAAAAATTACATTAGCCTTAAAAAGATATTAATTAAAATTAACATGTGGACAAATTATGTAGTTGTGCATATTATAATGGTCAATAAGTTATATAGGCCTATAAGTATGCAAGTATTTCATGAAAATAATATAATTCTTCACTCTTGAATAATTCTGAAGGTCAATTTTCCAGAAATCAGTAGAAGTTTTAATTTTATTTTTAAATTATTTATATTTTTAGTCTGTTTTAAATGAACAATTAGGTTTCCCCCTGTGTATCAATAATTATTTGAAAACCTGAAATGTTTTAGAATGATTGCCAATAGTCACATTTTTCTTGATAGTTTCCATTGTAGTAATGCTTCAAGGCAATTACTGGATCTTTAATTGAAGGAAGAGACAATATTCTTAAATTACATTTTTTTAAAAATTCAGGAATTGACTCCTGGCTACATGTAGACTCTTCTTGGAATATGTGATCTACTGGGAAACATTATAAAAGAACATGGCAGTATAACTGTTTTGCTCTGCAGAGTGGTGGTCATGAAAGGCTCTCAAAGTACTCTGCAATCAATTTTTATTATCAGCCCTTGACAAAAACCCTCAAAGTCCAATAATTGGCTCATAAAACCAAATAGTAAAGGAAAGGGGAAAATTAAGAAGCATGATGCATTATACATGGTATCATAAATGGAGGCCTAATGTATCCTTATTAATGCATTTAGTTATTGATAAGTGTGCATGCAGAGTCACATTTTAAAGCTTTGGTCTTAATTTGTCACAGACTCACTGAAAGCCATTTTGATTGTGTTGCTGCCATCCTCTCCTTCCCTCTTGGTCTTCTGTCACGGAAGTCAGAGACGCTAACGCCGATGGGCCCTGGGAAGAAAGCATTTTCAAAGAAATTTGAAAATCTGAGAGTAAGCAACAAGTTTTTTTTTTTTAAAAAGTGGGCTAGCACTTCTACATCGGACTATTCCTATGATGGTAGATGTTTTAAAAAGACATGGAAAAGGTGAAGATTTAGAAGAAAGGTAAAGAATCAGAAAGATAAAAATGTTAATGAGATTCTAGCAAAAAAAAAGCAACAACGGGACATCCTTTAATACAGTCACACAAGTCCGTATTTGTGTTCTGTCCATGAAAATAAGTTTACATTTAAAGTACTTACTGTTGAAACACAGTAGTACCTGGAACGATCTATTCTTGGTTACTGAAGTCAATATTTTTGTGTTTCCTTGACTAATGTCAACCACATCACTTTGCCAAATGGTGATAGTACCTATTTATAGAAGCTTTTCCTTTTTATTCATAAATACATTCTAAGATATCAATACATTCAGTGTCCGGACTATTTGGCAAACATCCGCCTTAGTCATGTCTGAACTTCGCTCAAAATAATATCCACCTTACCTGCTTTCGCATATGAAAATTAAACTGCTGATGGCAAAAAGTTTTTTTTTCCACAGTGACTACAGGAAATGACCTTCTACGTTAATATTTGACAGACTTTTTCTAGCTGGACACGTAACATCTTTGTTTTAAATCAGTTGACTCCATGGCCGCAGTGTGTCTTAGGAATCATACCGTAGTGCAGGGAAATTTAACTCCACTTTGGTCACAGGACCGTGTCCATAGACGTGTTTTTGAGGTCCTCTTCTTGCAAAACACCTGGGTGTTTCGGACTTGAGCACGACATTGTTTTGGAACGAGACAGGCGGTTGAGGCATAAAATATCTTGTCTCAAACCCCGGCAGCGCCGTAACGTTTAATTTTGGTTCCCGCGTAGCTCCCCGTCTCCCCGAGGCCTGAGTCAGGTGAGTGGCACCGGACCACACCTGAGCTCCCCGTGAGTTCATTCGGGACCGGCGTCCCCGAGTTCGGCGGACTCTGAAAGTCAGTCACAAGCCCCGGGGCGCGACGAACGTCGCGAACTCCGCACCCGCGACGACGCGCGGAGGAGCCGAGTGGGCGGGGCCGAGTGGGCGGGGCCTCCGCGCGCGCGCGCGCGCCTCGGTCGCCAGGGACGCTCCGGCGGCGATGGAGCACGACGAGGGGCTGACGGCGCTGGACAATGTGGTCACACAGTTCAACACCTACGAGGACTTCCTGGACTCGCAGATCACCACGGTGGACCTGTACTACCTGGAGGTCGGTAGGGGCGGCGGCGGAGCGGCCGCGGCCTTCAGGTACCTCAGGGCCGCCCGGCGTCGCTCGCCCCCTGGCGGCGGACGGCGCGGCCGTGCGGCCCCGCGGTACCCGGATGGCGGCGCCGGGACGGCGGGTCGCCGCGGCCTTCCCGCCCCGCGCGGCCTCGGTTCGCGCGCCATTGGGTCCCCTCGTGTCACCCGGCGCGGAGACGCGCGCGCACGCTGCGGTCCTGCATGTCGCGAGCGCGGCCTCCCCTGTCCCCTCCCAGGCCGTCCCCTTCCGAAGTCCTTCCCCGTGAGGACGGAGGCGGACTCGCCGCTCCTCCTCCTCTGCCAATTTGCGTTAAAACGACAGAAAAGAGTCGCTTTCCAGGGCAGGTGGCGACACTGACTCTGGATTTGGGGTCATATCGGGCGTTTGGTGTCATAAACTCACACCTCACGCCGACTGTTCCAGAAAGACTTTACTTACCTGTGCGGGTTCCGGGCGGTCGCGCAGGTGTGCAGGCCGCTCGTGCCTCGAGTTTATCGAGCGGGTGGTCACGGCTAGTGCGGGTGACAAAAATGCAACGGCAAAAAAAAAAAAAAAAAAAAAAAAGGCGGGAAATTGGATCTACTGGTTGCCGTATGGTGCCCAGCAATCCGCCCCTCCCGATTATGCGCGCTGTGGGAGACTCAGTGGAGACGTGGTCCCCTGACAGGAAAGCCCGGACAGCGGGAAAACCGGCGCCTGGTCCTGGGAAGCCGGGCGGCGGGTGGCGGGTCCCAAAGCCCTGGTATGTCCCCGCCAGACGCCCCTAGAGGCCTCCGCCTCCGCGCAGGACCCGGCGCCGCCCTGACTCCATTTTGGCGGGAGAGAACACGCCGCCTTCCGCCCTGGGAGGATTCGGGTCCTGCCGCCAAACTTCTGCATTTTAGCGGATTAACATTTTTGAACCCCAAAAGTCGAGTTAGAGCGAGGGTTCACTGAAATATGGAGTATTTCATATTTTCA
The DNA here is from genome assembly GCA_028533085.1 of Varecia variegata. Lineage (NCBI taxonomy): Eukaryota > Metazoa > Chordata > Mammalia > Primates > Lemuridae > Varecia > Varecia variegata. The sequence continues at coordinate 882,157 of CM052454.1, forward strand.
TATTCACATTTTCATTATAAGCGCTTATTCTTCAAAACATATTCGTGTGCTAGACTTGAAGATAATTTTAACGGAACAGGAACATCTAACTCTAGCCCCATCCCTGCTAAGTAATAAGTTGTGTGACTTGGGACAAGTCATGTGATCTTTCTGGAATTATCTGTTAAAAAATAAATGTAGGTGGTATTTCCAATATAGCTCCTGGCTTCAAATACAATTTTTTTTATTATTATTTCATACAGATAATATGTTTGAAGTTGTGGAAGTCAGCATTACGCCTTGCGTTTACGACATTGAAGTGAAGGGAAAAAGTAATACTGCTAAACAACGTTTTTATACTAACAAAGTACCATGTGTTTAACAAGAAATAGCAAAAAAAATAAAAAAAGAATAAAAATAAACAATGTTTTTGCATCCACATTTCTGAATGTTTAAATAAACAAAAATGAAATACAGACAATAAACATCTTGAGAGAATAAAATCACCTTTGTAGCACATGTGGGAGACTGGGAAACTGAAGCCTGGCATCACTGAGGGAGATTTCAATATTTTTTAAGGCACAGTTTTTCATGTGAGTAAGGGATAAAACATTAATGTTGATTAGAAATTAATTGTGAGAAATTAGTACTTGTGTTTCATAAGTCAGAACTTTATTTTTTATTTTTATTTTTTTGAGGCAGAGTCTCACTCTGTTGCCCCGGCTAGAGTGCCATGGTGTCAGCCTCGCTCACAGCAACCTCAAACTCCTGGGCTCAAGTGATCCTCCTGCCTCAGCCTCCCAAATAGCTGGGACAACAGGCATGCACCACCATGCCCGGCTAATTTTTTCTACATATTTTTATTTGTCCAGTTAATTTCTTTCTATTTTTCAGTAGAGACGGGGTCTCACTTTGCTCAGCCTAGTCTCCAACTCCTGACCTCAAGCAATCCTCCCGATTCGGCCTCCCAAAGTATTAGGATTACAGGTGTGAGCCACTGCACCTGGGCATGAGTCAGAACTTTAAAGGTCTCCAAAATGAAAGATGGTGACTATATTTGGGGGAATGATAAAGAAATTTACTTTTTAATTTGGCATTGGTTAGGCTTATTCTTATTGTACTTTCATAAACAATGAGAGGAAGATTTAGTTGACTAATGGTAATATGGAAGGTGCATTTATTATTGTGTTGGTTAATGACAACTTTTAACATGCAGTTAGCTCTGGAGACCTACATTCTCTACATTCTCAAATATTTTTTGTGGATACAAGTTAATTGCCTACTTAGGTCACACAAAAACAAATAAGACTTCTCAGAATTCCTTCAGTAGCATGGGAAGCATGTTTCATGAATCATGGATCATGCTATGTGAGGTGATCCTTTCTCTCTTTTTCTTTTTCAGTAATTTTGTTGGAAAGATGCAGAGTTTTTAAACATGTTATTTTATTTTAATTGACAAAATTATAGATGGTTATCATGTACCACATGATGTTCTGAAATACATATACATTGTAAAAAGGCTAGATTGAGCTAATTAACATGTATTACCCCACATAATTATCATTTTTGTTGTGGGAACACTTGAAGTCTACCCTCTTGATATTTTTTAAGCATACAATATATTGTTTTTAACTGTAGTCACAATGTTATATGATAGATCTCTCGAACTTTTTTGAATGGAATAAATTTTAAACAGTAAATTATTAATAGAGATAGCATATTGTGGTTAGTAGAGCAGTCATGAGATTTTGGTTCTAATTCTGCAATATTGTATTTCTAATCCACTTGAAGTTCCATTTTTTTTTTTAATTGCAAAGTGAAAGAGCTGGACTAAATTACATTCAAGGTCCTTTATGTCTGTAAAATTTTATGAGTCATCTACATTTCCTTCTCCCATGCATCCATGTATTTATCCAACCACCTGTTTAGTTAATAATCCTTCACCAAGTGCGTGCTGTAGTAGAAACTGCCTTAATTGCTAGCGATTTAAGGAAGAATCTATTCTAGATTTGACCTCAGTAACCTGATTTTAGTGTAATGCTTACAGTCCAGTCTAAGTTTCATTTATTCAGCAAACATTTTACAAGTATTTTCTATCTTTCAGGTGCTCTTTTATTGTGTAGCATATTCCTCTACTGCCAAAAATTCCATTAAAAAATTAGTCTCAATGATTCACATACAAAATAGCCATATTCTCTGTGCTGGATCCATTCTCTACCCTTCTCTACCTGTATGTGCGCCCCTGGAAGATGACCTCCAGGATCATTAATCATGTCCCTTTGGCTTTGGATTGGTTTCAGCCAATAGAAGACATCAGCAGGAGATCAGAGGGCTGGAAGGAAGTGGTTAGAGGATTTATTCCCTGTCATCTTCCTACTGGCTGTGGTTTAGAAGTGGCTACATTCCTTAGGTTTGGCCAGCTTCTCATTCCATCCGCTATAACACTCTTTCAAGGGTCTGGCAGTGCTCGTAGCTCTAGAAATTTCTTCCTCTCCTATCTCCTTTTATGTCTAGTGGTGTTAATGGCTTTCCACTGTTGCTAGTGCAAGGAGGCTTCACCATCCCATGCTGGTTTTCATTAATTTTGCCCATATCTTTGTAAATAGTGCTTTTATTCTTTTTAGTCAACCCTTTTCAGTTTGCCAACTATTTGCTGTCATAACCCTGACCTCTATATAATCATTTAACATCTGAGACCGTGATAAGTACACAAATAGTGTATGACTATAACCACAATACCTTTTAGGTATTGGTTAGGAAGAAAGGGATGTATGGAAAAGAATAAGGAATGACACTAGTTAATTATTGGATGAGCTATAGAGAGGTAACGTGGTTCAGAAGAATAAAAGAAGCTTTTCATTTTATATCATTTCATATATTTACTAGATAGCTATAAAACATTAAAAGAAATTTATCACAGTTTCAGCAATTAGATTTATTTCTGCTGACCCAAATAATATTTGTTCTGGGAGCTAGTACCATCTAATTTAATTAACCTAATCCCCTACATCAATATACAAATAGCTGAAAAGTTTTGGCAGATTTATTACACTATGATTTTCCAGGTTCTTTTTGTAATTATTCCATTAAATAAACACAGTCCCTTCATTTCAATGGCTGCTTATGACCACTGGAGAAATAAAATTTCTAATTAAATTGCTTTTCTCAGGTAAAGAATCAAAGAGTGTTAGAATTATTTGCAAATTTCCCTAGTGGATCCCAGTCATGGCTAAATTATTTATGGGGATAAGCCACATGGAGTTTTACTTAAAGCATTATTTTCCCATTATTTAGAATATAGAAATCAATAAATCCAATTGAACCAAATTGGAAATTGGTTCAATAAATCCAATTAAACCTTTTGGATACATTTTAAAATATTTTTGGCAGTGGCTGGGCATGGTGGCTCATGACTGTAATCCCAGCACTTTGGGAGGCTGAGGCCGAAGGATCACTTGAGGCCCAGACCAGTCTGGGCAACCCAGTGAGACGCCATCTCTACAAAATATGGACATAGTTAACTGGATATAGTGGCTCATGCCTGTAGTCCCAGTTACTGAAGAGGCTGAGGCAGGAGGATCACTTGAGCCCAGGAGTTTGAGGCTGCAGTGACCTCCGATGACGCCACTGCACTCCAGCCCAGGCACCAGAGCAAGACCCTGTCCTAACAAAAATAAAATAAAATAAAATTGGCGTTTATTGATTAGGTGAGACTCTAGGGGAAATCCAGTAACATAATTTACCATCATTATACAATAAGCCAACTAACAAATGACCATTGTATTTTTCCCATTACTTACCGCATCAAGGTACATAATGAATACTGTATAAAAAATCTTAATTCATATATTTTAGAATCAGCTACA
>CM052454.1:886101-947041 GCA_028533085.1 Varecia variegata
CGTGGCGTCAGCCTAGCTCACAGCAACCTCAAACTCCTGGGCTTAAGCGATCCTACTGCCTCAGCCTCCCAAGTAGCTGGGACTACAGGCATGCGCCACCATGCCCGGCTAATTTTTTTCTATATATATTTTAGTTGGCCAGCTAATTTCTTTCTATTTTTTAGTAGAGACGGGGTCTCGCTCATTGCTCAGGCTGGTCACGAACTCCTGACCTTGAGCGATCCACCCGCCTCGGCCTCCCAGAGTGCTAGGATTACAGGCGTGAGCCACCGCGCCCGGCCCCCTAATACTTCTAAAACTCTATCATAATGATATAATTAAAATTCCACAAGACTAATGTCCCCCTCAGTGTCTCAACTATGTCTCAAACAGTTCCCTAAAATCTATATTCTATGTATTTAGGTGATGGTTAGGAAGGGGTGAATGGAAATACCTAGCAAAGTTTTACTTTCTGACCTGATTAGTGGTTAGAGGGGTGTTTATCCTATATTAATTCAGTAAGCTCTACATTTGTGAGACTTTCTATATTTTTGTAGAAATATATGTTTTATTTTACAATAAAAAAGTTTTAAAAAGCTACTGACTAACCAAACTTCACCTTTAAGAGAAATCTTTAAAATTGAACGATACAGTAATCAGGGGGTAGTTTTACTGAAAAACCCGAGTCACATTTTGATAGTTTATCAGTAAAATAATTAGCTGATTCATCTGTTCTGGATATTTAACTTCCTAGGGGTTTGAACTGATAGTGACAGCTAAACAGTGTTTACTTGCTAGAAAAGATCCACAGTATCCAAGATGGCAATGCTAACAAATCTAGTTTATCACAGAAAGGGGACAACAGCGTGAGAGTGAGGCAAAGGCTGCCTCCCAGCAAGGGGTGTGCAGGGGCCGGCTGCAAGCCCAGGCCGTGTGCATCGGAGAGTCCTGGTCCACTGAGAGTCACCTCCTGCTGTGCTGCTGGGTTCTGGCAGAGACAGAGCAGCTGGTCGTGGAAACTCCAGGGGACTGTGCAGTCAGAACTGTCCAGGATGAGCCGAGTGTTCTCAGATCCACCAGGTCAGAGGGTCAGGCAGGCCCAGCAACAGGGCATCATCAGATGGAAGGGTGGCACCTCTGGGGTCAAAGTGGGTGTGTTAGCTGCACGAGCAAGAGCCCAGGTCCCAGGTTTTCTGCCACCATGGGATGTGCATCTTCCTCTCAGCTCACACCTGTGGCTATAAGGGGACTCTCTTACGACTGGCTCATGGAAAAGGAAAAAGTCTAAATTAGGTTTATAAAGAGCCGTTTGGTGTGTGGTTCCAGGCTGCAAATGGATATAGCACCTGCACTATGGCCTCACTCAGGCCAGGCCTTCAAAGACGGTGGTAAGGGAACATTCCTCCAAAGGGCGTCTACTTTGTGTGCGCAGAGAAGTGCCCACAGCGAGGATAGTAAGGATGCGTAGGCAGTAGCGAGTGTCAGGATGTGAGAATTTGAAGAGGCCCTTCAAATTCTGCAGGGCGTCTTCTGCGTTCCACACAGACCCCTCCTTACCCCTCATTGTGTAGTTGCAACTCAATTTCCTTTTGATAGTTAGGCTTGCTACCCCAGCCAGCACAGTAACTGCCTTCTTTGCTTGTTAATTCACTGGCCCAAAGCAGCCAGACAGCAGTCTCCACTTCCGTTTTAGTCGTGCCCCTGTGGAATCATTCCTCTTTTGGGAATTGAGACTGGTAGAACAGCAGATCCCAAAATTGTTGTAAGAAGAAGCAAAATTTTGATAATGGATTAGTAGGAATAATAATGGGAAGAGCTGACATGATTTTCACCGCTTGATTTCTACACCTGTGCATCCTGGCTATGGAAGAAACAGCACCACGTATCGCTTGCTGATTGTAGTCTATAAAGCATCCTGCAAGACATTACCCCAGGCTCACGGCTGTTACCACTTCGCATTGTAACTGGCCTTTGAACAGTCTGTCTCACTGTTCTGTCAAGCCCAATGCTTGCGGCTGATGGGGAACGCGGTAAGGCCTGTGAGTTGCATGGGTATGAAGCAGTTGCCACGCTTCAGTTGCTGTACATGAGTTCCGTAGTCAGACGCCAAGTTGCCTGTGATACTATGATGGTGACTATGGCAATCTGGAAGTCCACAGGTGGCGGTTTCAGCAACATTGTGCACAGAAAAGGCCAATCTATCCAGAATAAGCATCTCTGTTCCAGTGAGAACAGAGTTCTGACCCTGCCCTGTTGGGAGTGGTCCTGTGTAATTAACTTGCTACCGAAGTGTCCAGCTAATTCTTGAGCCCTGAGCTCATCATTTCCTTTCTCCAAGGCCTCCAGCATGCTTAGAAACAACCAATCTCACTATTCTTCGTATTTCCACAAAAATGTCCTGTCGCGTCTGTTACAGGCGGAATCTTGTCATCCCAAAATGCCTATGTTGAAATCCCTCAGGTACTTCAGAGTGCGACTGTCCTTGGAGATGGGCCTTTAAGGGGTGGTTAAGGTGGAATGAGGTCACGTGGGTGGGCTCTAATTCAGCGTGGCTAGTGTCCTTACGGGAAGAGGAAATCAGGACACGAACTGAGGCACAGCCAGGTGAGGACACAGCGCGAGCTGGGCCATCTGCCGGCCAAGAAGAAAATCCCGAGAATAAACCCAACCTGCAGACACCTGGATCTTGGACCTTCAGAACTGGAGAAAATAAATTTCTGTGGTTTGAGCCGCCCAGTTTGTGGTATTTTCTTACGGCAGCCCTGGCACACTAATACAGCAGCAAATACATATTTTCCTAAAACCTTGTCTTTACTGCAGGTGTCTAAAGATGATAAACTGTGTAACTTTTGCTGCTTCATTCCACAGACCACACACACACACACACACACACACTCTTTTTAATAGAGATTTGAACAAGATCTTCTACAATGTGAGAGCTGTTTATACAGTTTATGAAAGACTGTTTCTTTGGCATCTAGTGCTAGAGCCTGAGGTCAGACTGAAACCTGCAAGGATGAGCTGGAATCTATGAGGACAGACTGAAACCTGTGTCCGGCTCTCACCTCTTCTACCCTCTGATTTCAATGGTGGGGCCTTCGTCAGGAGAAGCTGGCACCTGGCTAAACACGCACCTGGCCAAACACGCACCTGGCCCAGAAGTTGGAGAAGCTGAAGGAAGAGATCCTGCAAAAGCTAAAACTATATGCCTTCTACTTCACGTCCTCCTTCTAAATGTGTTACCAATGTCTCTTGCTTTTTCAGTAGACCATGCCACTTATTGCGATATAGATTAAGTGTCAGCGAGTGTAAAATGATCTAAATGATTTTGTGTAGCCAGGTAAGGTACACAGGAATGCAGAATTCACTTGGTATACAAAATAAATACAGCGACTTTATGAAATCCTGTGTGACCACAAGGAATTTATATTCTTGTAGAAGAGTCTCACAGTCTCACTAAGCTGAGGGTCTTTTCTATCAACTCACTTTTAGTAATGTATTTAAGAAAATTCATACTCAGATGATCTCACTTTTGTAAATCAAACCTCAAATCTGCATTGCTTTTTCTATTAAAGATCAATTCCACTAGGGGGAGGCATTTGCTCACCTTTGTGGTTCACACTAACGTGAGACTAGAGAAGTCTATTAAGCAGGGAACATCCCAGAAACAAGGCCAGCAGCCTTGGGTCTTCCACGGCTGCTGCTTTGCACTGTAGTAGCTTGGCAAATGGATACACATTGCTACGTGGAATTCAGTGTTTGCTTTTAGTGTTGAGCAGAGGAAATTGGCAGGTTTCTAGATTTATATTATCTAATTTTTTAATTTTGTTAGAATACTTAACAACTTTAAAATAGCCACTGTGGGTTGAATAGAGTATTATGTAGGCATCCTAAGTTTTCTCATTTAATTGTTAGACAGTACTTGCATTCAACAGTGATGTACTAGTTAAGGGTATATAACAATAAAATATATGCTGTTTTCACTATATTTCAGGTATTTTACATTTAATTAAGATGATAACCATTATTAATATATAAATACATTTATGCAATACTTTAATGTTTATACTAGTAACTTCACGTAAAATGGTACCTCTTCAAATCATGAGGAAACAATATTCTTTTCTGAGTATATCATGTAAATGAGAAAACTGTATGAGACATTTCTTAAGTACCTGACATATATAAGGCCTAAAATGTTGTGGGTAATTTTTTTTTCAATTTGAAGTTTTTTTGTGGTTATTTTCTTGGGTTTCTACTTTTCCATTTTTATTAGTAGCAACATTATGTGGAAACAATATCTTTGTAGTTAAGTAGGAAATCCATCTGCTCCTCTTTAGTTTGTATTTGAAGTTATAATATTCTGTGTCATCAGTTAATTCATTTCAAGGAAGTCAGTCTCTGAAACACTGAACTTTCTGCAAGTAGCCTGGTTCACTTTCTGTGCCAGGTTTTTAAAAAGTCTTTCTTGTATGAGCACTATTGTCTCTCATTTTATTGTTTTAAAGATACACTATTAATTATCCACAGCTGTTCTCATAAATTGATTAAAAACACAACAGCCTTTTGTCTTCCAACCCCTTAAAAAAATTTACAGGCTGATATTTTCTTTTTTTCCTTATGTCTACAGGAATGAGAAGACCAAATCTGATGTGTATAAATGTGTTCGTAGAAAGAATTCTAGATTTTCATGTCTAATAGATCATGTCTCATTGTTAAATAATAAATTTAAGTTGTCATTTAAAACAATTACTTGGTATATACTGAAGAAAGTAAGAGATTTGCCCACACATGTACCAATTGGTTTTCTCTTTAGGATGAAAGCTTGGCGCGCCAGTTGGTGGAGCTCGGCTACCGAGGGACCGGAGAGATAGTGACAAGGGAAGATTTTGAAGCAAGGAAGGCAGCTATAGAGATTGCAAGGCTGGCCGAAAAAACTCAGAAAAAGTAAGTGCCCAAGTTCCAAATCAAGATTTTATGTTATATTCTGCATTGCCTGGAAATTCCAATTTTGTTGGCATTGTAGAAATTTGGAAACAGTGGCTGGAGCAGGTAAAACTTGGAATATCTGAAGTATGTGTTCTGCAGATTTGGAACTGGAACAGCTGTAATATGCTTGCAATAATGCCACACATGACTTTGCGCTACTAATTTAAGAAATATAAATACCAGAATATGGTCATCATACCAATAAAGTCCTGTAAAAAAGTAATAATTATTGGCTTTATACATTTATATACTAAAAATGAGTGACTTTTGCTATAGAACTCTTTGTACTTTTGAGGCCTATAAATCTTTGACATCATTTATGTTCTGACATTTTTCTAAGCATTGATTGGTTCAACTTTATGAATAATCACTGACTTGAATCATTTGACAATAGACTGATCTGAGTATATTTTGTATATGATGTAAGAAGTCATTAGTAATAATATTTTAACTATCAATTGCTGATATGTGCCAGGCACTGGAGTTCACTTTACATGTTTTAACTTGTTTAATGTTAACAACCACCTTGGTGGATGTAACTACTGTTATCTCCATTTCACAAACTGAGTATGTAGAGTTTATATCCAAGTTTATACAACCAGTAAGAGGCAGAAGCAGGATGAAAACTCAGTCTGGTGTAAGAGCCTGGATTTTTAACAATATTCTCTTGCCTCGTAATAAAATATGCTATTGCATGCTGTAGATCTGGAATACAACCTATTCCTTATACGTTATTCCATGTATTCCCAATCACATAAGTCACATGACAAAACCAGTATTAAGGTAACATTGTAAGCACTGCCTGACAATATTGGGTTTGGAAAAGATGTTACGAAATGCACGTTTATCTCGATCAGAATCTAAGTACCCTGTTTGATTCACTCTAAATAGCAGACTGGGCAGTGAAGCTTTTTGATGGCTAAACATTCATGTCCTCCGTGTGTTTACTTTAACGCAATATTAAATCAGTTTTGAAAAGGTACAGGTGTGTTTGGGTAGCTTTTCTCTCTAAGTAGTGAATTTGTAACATTAACCAAAATGTTTTTGCACCTGGATTTGGATAGCGATAACAAACTTTCTCAGCCTAAGAATAAATTGGTACTCCTACTTAAAATTTTTTTCCGTGATTTTAAAATATTTTAATTCTAAATAGTTTTGGAAAGGCCCACGACAATAAACAAATAAAATTTGTTTACATAGGTGCTACAAAACCTTTCCTTTTAATAGAAATTTTTGTTCTTTGCAACAAGTTAATAATCTTCAAGCAAAGGGGTTACAGTATAAGAAATAAATTTTTTGTGTGTGGATTCCAAGGCTGTTTGTTATCCATAGGTTTAAAATAATTCTGCTGTTTTGAAACTTTTTCCTTTTTTTTTATGGTCCTACCTGACAGTTCTGATTTTGTTCCTTTCTTAACGTGAAGATTGTTCCATTTATAGACTCTTTGCACTGGCTATTCTTTCTTCTTTCTACCTGGAAAGCTCTTCTGCCTGATCCCTCCTTGGGTGGCCGGCTCCTTCTTGTGATCTTAGCCCACATGTGCCCTCTAAGTAGAGTTTTCCCCACACTGTCCACCTAAACCAGCCACCCAGTCACTTCCTACAGCATAGCTGTTTTGTTTTTCTCTGAGGTCTAGTTACCTAATGTATTTTGTTGTGTTGGTTGATCTATGCAATGCCTTCCTCCTCAATTACAGGTAAGCTCCACCTGAGCAAATATCTTTTCTCCTTGTTCACTGCTGCCTCGTCAGAGTCAGTCACAGTGCCTGGTAAATATTAGATTGTCAGGTACTAGTTGAATAAATGACTTTTTGATTTGTGAGTTGAGAGTGCCAGTTGCTTTATGTATTATGAACAAGGTAGTGGTAAGATGATTTGTTATTCAGCTTGCAACACTAATGTTTATCGAGCATTAACAATAGTCTAGGTCGGGTGCGGTGGCTCACGCCTGTAATCCTAGCACTTGGAGGCCAAGGCGGGCGGATTGTTTGAGCTCGGGAGTTCAAGACCAGCCTGAGCAAGAGCGAGACCCCGTCTCTACTAAAAATAGAAAGAAATTATCTGGCCAACTAAAAAAGAAATATATATAGAAAAAATTAGCCGGGCATGGTGGCACATGCCTGTAGTCCCAGCTACTCGGGAGGCTGAGGCAGTAGGATCCCTCAAGCCCAGGAGTTTGAGGTTGCTGTGAGCTAGGCTGACGCCACAGCACTCACTCTAGCCCGGGCAACAAAGCGAGACTCTGTCTCAAAAAAAAAAAACAAACAAAAAAAAACAATAATCTAGCATCTCTTGGCTGGTCTCGATCTCCTGGCCTTAAGTGATTCTCCCACCTCGGTCTCCCAAAGTGCTGGGATTACAAGTGTGAGTCACTGCGTCCAGCCTCTAAGTTACTATTCTTAAAAATCAGAGCAACTTTGCTATGCTGCCTAATGATAGAGCAATGAGGTTAAGTAAACTGTTGTATCACTAAGATGAAATAAAACAGAATAATTCCAAATTGTCATTATGCTTACAATGTCAATGAATAGGTTTTTTTTTTTTTTTTTAAAAAAACACCTAACAGAATACAAAGTAATAAAAACATACAGAGTATAGCCCTGGCTCCTCCAACCCAAGGTGTATCAGTTATCTATTATCATGAAATTTCTGCATTAAAACCCACTTGAAAACTTTGTGGCTTAAAACAACAATATTTATTCTGCTCACAAGTGTGCGGGTTGGCTAAGCTTATTCCTGCCTCTATAGAACTGGCTAAGATGATCTTGGCTGGGCTTGTTTCTGAATCTGTGGTCAGTTGGTGCGTTGGCTGGGGTTGCCTGGTCTGGAATGGTCTTGGCCATCTGCTCCTTATGACTTCCTAACTTCCAGCTGGCTGGCCTGGACATGTTCTCCCAGTGAGACAGCGATCTAACAGAGGCTTGGGCTTGACATTGGTACACTGTCATTTCTGTACGATTCTATTACCAAAGTGAGTCAAAGACCAACCCAGATTCAAAGGGTGGAGAAATAAACTCCACTTCTTTAAGAGAGAATTTGCAAAATTATATTGCAAAAGGCTATACAGGGAGGAGCATATGAAAAATTGAGCACATTTGTGTAATAGTTGGGGTCATTTTTGCAATCGCAAATTTTAACCAACATCCCAAATTCTATGTTTGTCCTCTTGCTTTCCTTTTTTATATAATTTTGTTGTATCTATATATGTTCCTAAAAAGTACATTTTAAATTTTAGTTGTTTGATTCCACAAAAAGATGATATTACTAGATGTAATCTTTTGGGATCCACTTTTTTATGTAATATTTTATTGCTAAGAATCATTAACAATAATGATTCTTAGTAATAGAACGTTCAGTAACACACAGTAACACACGATGCTGCTATAATTTGTTTTCATCATCCATATAACATTCTGTTGAATGTGTCACCATGGAGTCTTACATGTTCTTGTTGATGGAGATTTGAATTCATTATAGATTTAGCTACAGTGAACAGAACTGCTATGTACATGTCCCTAACGTACACAGACTCCAGTTTCTCCTGGGCATGTTCCACACACTAGAAGGTATCAGTTGCATATGTAATATAAGCCTTAGTTTCAAAGTAGCTAAACCAATTTCCCTTCCTACTAACAATTGATAAAATATCTTTTGGCTCTACATCCCATCCAGTACTTGTCAGATTTTGTTTTGTTTTTGCTACTCAACTATTTATAAATTAGTTTCTCATTGTAGTCTTAATTTATGTTCCCAATCACTGAAGATACTGCATTGACAATTTCTTCATATGTTTATTAGTCATTTGTGTTTCTCTTTTTTAAAAAGCCTGTTCATGTCTTTTACTGTGTTATTTGTGCTCTTCCTATTTGTAGGAATATTTTATTTATACTTGTTTAAGTTCTATATATTAATACTTTAAGTAGCTTCTCTCAGTTGGTCATTTGTCTTTTCACTTTATTTAAGATGTCGTTCACAGTCAGAATGTAAAATTAACTTGGGTATGAGGTTAGTAGGAGTCACAGAGTAAGTTACATGTTTGCATTTGCTTGTGCGTGGAGCAGAGATGCACACGGGCCCCCTCTCCACACGTGCCCTGGGCTGTGCACTGCCTGTGAGGGAATGGCTGGGAATGGCAGACACCCGGGAGAGGCTCTGAAGAAATGAGAGAAACGGGGAAGAAAATTTCTTAGTTTTTTAAAAACTGAATTTCTAGAATGAAAACATAATTTGATATCTCAGTTTCAGCGTTCCTAAACAATAAATGATCAAATGGTATCTTGAAAAGTATAAATAATTGATGAATATATGTGTTAAGGAACTATATAATTCAGACTTAACATGTTTATGAAATAAGAATTGGTACATAGGTCTCTCCATGAAGGGAAACAGAAAGAGGAAAAAAACATGAGAAATTTCAGTTGGTTTCAAATATTGTAATTTACAATAGCTCAAAATAAAATATCAGTTACTGGCAACTCTAAAATACTCAGAAATGTATCACTGGTTGAATACATTCAAGCATTTAAACTAATGCAGGTGTCAGAAAATGTATGTTTAATGTGTATTATAGAGTATACATTAAAATTGCAAAACTCAAATCAGATTTAAAACGTTCCAGGACTCATCATTTCCACAAATTTATTGATAATTTTAACCTTTTAATATGTTTTTTTGTTGCTATTGTTTGTCAAATACTTCTACACAGCTTGTTAGATTATATCATTCTTGAGTTAGAAGAAAATGGATTTCTATGTCCCTATCATGAAGAAAACATGTTTCTTAAAAGTGATCGAGATGTAAATATTGATGGGTATTTCATGGATTGCAAGAATTTTGATTTTGTTTTCACAGCTTTTTTATTTTAGCTTTTATAGAAGGTAGAACAATGTTGTGAGGTAGTGAGCTTCTAAATTTTGTCCTAAGTGACAGGAATTATTTGAAGCACCTGAAATCTGATCTGAGCCTTGGAGACAGGTGCCAGAGGTGCTGGCACACGTGAGCACAAAGCAAAGAGGCTTAGAAAGAGCACGGTGTTTTTGGGCAAAAGGGCAAGCACACCACTTGGAATGTTTCATCAAGAGACGGATACAGAAGTGAAAAGTAATCCTTCTGCTTTATTTGGCATTTTTGCTGCGTTCACTTTTGGTCTTTGCATTTGGCAAGGACAGGGAGACTCTGGAGAAGGTCCAGTGAAGGTCAGCAGAAGTGACGTAAGGAGTGGGGACCAGCTCCTGAGAGGGCTGGGCGGATCAGCACTGTTTAGCTTGGAGAAGGGAGGACTAAGGGTGATTTAACTGTCTGCAAGTATTTGAAAGGTTATTATATGGAAGATGCAGAACAGATGTTCTTTACTTTCGCAGGAGACCAAATAAAAGGAAATACTTTTAAATTGTAGCAGGAGAAAAAGTTCAGTTGGTCATAAAGATGGACATGAGTATAAAGAAGGGATTAAACGCCGAAACAGGTAACCAAGGAATATGGGGAAGTTTAATCCATGGAGATCTTTAAAACTAGGAATAGACAGCCATCTGCCTTGGATGATTTAAGCGTCTTCCCACCTCAGTGCGGGGAGCTGCCCTGCATCTCCTTTTGAAACTCTTCCAGCTCTGAGATTCTATGCCTGTTGTTTTCACTCTCACGGCGTTACCTGGAGGAAAGTCAGTTAGGAGCATTTATCCAAGGATAGAAGGTAGAATTTAGCAGAGGCAGAGATCCAAGGGCTACTTGGTATTTACATGGGTATCTTTGATCTCCTCCTAACTAAACAGGTCTTGGTGATTGGGCCATGGAGGAGAAAGTGTTTCTTACCTGTCCAGGTGTTGAACTGTAATATATGTGGCCTTTTTCTCTGAACTTTCTGGATCTGCAATGATAATTTAGGAAATTATAACAGCTGATGTTATACTGAAGATCAAGCATTGCATTAAATTATCCCACTTAATTCCAGGGAGGTGATTTGTTTCTCCTTTCACAGGGAGGCAAACTGAGATTTCAAGAAATGTAATCATTAGCTTAAGGTCCTTTAACAGGTTAATGCAGAATTCAAACCTTGGCCTGCTTGTTTCTTTTTTCTATTCTAGGGAGAAGTTATATATACATCTACAAGCATCTTCCATTGATACAGGCAGCTTTTTTTTTAATATTAAGAATTAGGTTGGCTGCAAAAGCAATAATCTGCATCAGGAGAACATGAAGAAATGTGTGTTGAATGAATGAGGGCCAAGACTTAGGTTAGGGTAAAATTTGATGATATTTTATGATATGTATCGTAATTAAATTGCTCCTCTCCACCAAAGCAGTGTTCTGTATAACCAAGGATGTTTATTTCCTTTGGCTGTTTGACCCATAATTATGATAATTGAATGGTGGCCTTTTAAATCATAAAAGCTTTACCATTCAAATAAGCTTTGGAGTTTGAGCATCTAGACTTCCAAAAGGCTACAAGCAACATGAGCTATTGAAAACTTCCACAGTAAACTTAAACCCCAAATAATAATATACTATAACTCTTTCAGAGGAAATTTAAGAAAGTAACAATTTGTATGTACTTAATTCACTAATTTTTAACTGTCCTCAATCATTACTTTATTTAATTTGATCACTTCCTAAGGTTTGTTTAGAGTTAACTTAATCTGAGTCTTTGTAATTCAAGTAAGAAAAGCTAGTACTTCTGGGAAAAATGTAGGTGGATGAAAGGAATATAAACAATCTAAACTTTTAATTAAGAAATTAGCAGTTTGCATGCTATGGTATTTATCTCATTTTTTAGAAAAATAGTACCTTTCTCATTTATTTATTTATTTAATAAACAACTTTTGAGAAACTGAAGATATATATTATGCACTATGAATTTGTTAGTAAAAATGTGAATTCTTTCACCATTTTTCTTGTTGCTGTTTTGTTGGGAAGCTTATGAGACAAATAGGTGTTAAGGACCCTTGAATGTTATTTTCTAGAATAAGATCTCTCCTTGCCCACTTTCTCTTTTGCATTCCATTATTTATACTTTTACTTCATAGTAAAGACAGTGAGAAAACAATTATATATTGATATATGATAAATAACATTTATTGAACATTCACCCTCATTGCCCACAGAGGGCATCATCTGTGGTGTCTTCTATGCAGTCACTTGCTTCTGTATGACAAGTACTACTTTGAAAGCTTTGCACGTATTGTCTCTTCAAATCATCATAATCATCCTATGAACCAGGGGCTTATTTTAGGCCCCTTTTATGAAATAAAAGAATGAGTTGTAGAGAGGTTAGGAACCTTACCCAGGTCCCTCAGCTGTAACAGTAAATAAAAGAGTGAGGATTTTTAACCAGGCAGTCTAGGGACCATGCTTATGTTTTTTGTTTTTTTTTTTAAATTTCAGAATATTATGGCTTAGCCTCATATTATGCTTCCTCTCTATTCAAGACCACTTGCCTATGCAAAATCTCATAAAAGTCATTTTGACTGTTCCAAGCTTCTGCACTTTGTTCCTGATCAGTAGTCTTAATCAATATACAGTTATTTTTTTCGATTATTAAACATTAAGCATAAAAGCTTTACAATTCAAATAAACATGTTTATTATAAACTACTACTAAATAAATGTGTTTTTCATGACACATTTTGAGATACAAAGTTAGGCAAGAAAAAGCCCCTTTCATTAAGGAGCTTACAGTTCGGAGAGAGGAGTAACACATAAATTCGACTACATTGCTTGAAGGAGAATGTACTAACTCACATAAACAATGTATTTCAGAAGCACAAAGGAGTGAGAGATTCCTTCTCGCTTGGCAAGTGTGGTGCCATGGACCTTGCCTCTGGGAGAGGGAGCTGAAGGATCTGTAGGAAGTAGGGTAACTAGGGATGTGCAATATGCAGTATGGGAAATAGGACATTCTTTCCAGCAAGTTTGCTCACTGAGGAGTCTGAGGAATGCAACAAGATGTAGACATGTGTCTCAACTATTGCTGGGTTATTAATATCAGGAAATGGCACCTTGAACATCACATGTACCTGCCCATCCATCTGTCCATTTATTCTTTCACCAAATCCTGAAAGTAATTTCAGTTCATTGGGATAATAATCATCTTCCTTAATGGGTATGCATTTTTCAATCTCAAGAAGACTTAGAGCATAGTAAAAAATGTTTAAGACTCAAA
Source organism: Varecia variegata (assembly GCA_028533085.1). Lineage (NCBI taxonomy): Eukaryota > Metazoa > Chordata > Mammalia > Primates > Lemuridae > Varecia > Varecia variegata. The sequence continues at coordinate 899,223 of CM052454.1, forward strand.
ATTATAGCATTAATATTTGTGTGTTAAAGAAGACTTGGTTCATATTTAGTATTTATTGTATACACTATAAATGAGTAACAGATTTCAGGTTTTTAGAAAGGTCCCTTGTAACTTGAAATTAAAATGTGCAATGAGTAATTGATTTCAGCTTGTGATTTTAATTATAAGTGTTTCCAAATTTATATATTGAATTGGAACATTTAAGAGAATTAAGATTCATTAAGCAGAATTTAAAGTGTTAGAGAAGAATGTGTTTTGAATCTAAATAATCTTGTTTGCAACCCAGAGCTCCCTGTGCAATAATATCAACAGTGTGGGTGAAAGTTTAAGTGGAGTGGGTTTCATAGAGAATGGAAAGAATGGGATTGCACAGCAAGTGTAGACCCAGACTTTGGTGTCATGACTTGGGCATTGACTGTGGTGCTGCTTGTGGCTTTGAAGCCTTACCTGTAGGGGACTGTGCGAGCAGCAGGTATCCCTGAGAGGGGGTCACAGTGGGAGAAGATGGCAAGACTGTAGGTGAGCTCACCTGTTACACCTTTCAGGGTGGGACCTGAGAGCTGGAGATGATTCAAACCATGCAAACAGGAACTACCACCTGCAAATGTACCTTATTACCTTTAATGAAGCTCTGTGTGTACCTATAGACTTTAGAGCTGAGACTTATTCTACTGGGGAGGGGGAAGAGGAAGGAAAATCTGGGACAGTGACGGGATCAATCAAGGAACTGGAGAGAACAGATGTCTATAAACTATAGAGAATGGATGTCTTAGTGATTCCAGATGAATGGAACAGATACTCATTTTTCAGCTGGGTTTCTTGAAGTACTAGAACCCAGAACCTCAAAGTAAGGAATGAAGTCGACTCTCTTTCTCCAGAGCCTTGTCATGGTCACTGATTCCTGCATTTGTCTGCATGTTTTGGGTCATTCTTTCCTGTCTCTAACTGCAAACCTGCTTCTCCATTTCTGTGTTTATGCCATAAAACGACTGTTGCAGTCTTTTTATGTCTTCCTGTCCAAGCACTCAGAAACCGATGAAAGTTGTGAGTCATAATTGCAAAATTCCAGGAGAAAAAAGTGTGATTGACCCAGGTCTAGTCATTTCTGGCTAAGAGGGCAGGATCATCTGCCCCACTGTCCTCTTCACCAGCATGAATTTCCTCTCTTAAAAGGAGACCCAGCTGTCTTCTTGGAGGAGGGCGAGAGGGGCATGGCAGAAATGGGGCAGTTCTGGTGCAGTGCGACATGCCTGAGAAATCCAACTAGAGAATAATATTCCAAATCCAATTTTTCGGTAGAAACCAGTTGAAAACTTTCTTCCAGAACATCAAAGAAATTTTACATAGTTCTAAAGTAGTTTTTCATCAAGTGTAAGAAATAAGATGAAGTACAGTAATTAGGTTGATGATTTGCAAAGCTTTTTCTTTTGTTCCTTCAGCAGGATTTGTTCCTTTGCAAATGAAATCTCATGTGCAGCTCCACAAGGTAGAACAGATGCAGGGGCAATGCTGTGGCTGAAGTATTGTCAGGGGGCATGGAAGCTTCCCTGCCCATCCCCTGAAGGATGTATTGTGTATCTTAAGAGGCTGCACCTTCTACTTCTGTGACTAACCCCTCTGTACCCCCAGCACCCAAACTACTCCTGAGTTAGCTTAGGGGAATGTCATCTTTCTTGACATATTTATTTACTTATATGTACTCTTCTCTTCATTTTGGCACATTTATTTTTTCCTTCTCTCTATATTTGTTTAAATTTTTAATATACTTTATCAAGATGTGAAGAAAGTGTCAATTTCAACTGACTAATTGGCATGTGTCCACCCATTTCCTCTTGTATATTTAATTATAAATTTTTAATCTTATTATAAATTGAAAATTTATAGTTGCATATATTTATGGGGTACATGATATTATTATTTATGAGTACAGCATAAAGCAATTAAATCAAGCTAACATAACCGTCATCCAAATACTTATTTTTTGTGGTGAGAACATTTGAAATTTACTCTTAGCGATTTTGGGATGTACATTACACTATTATTAACTATATTCACCACAGTGGAACCCCCCAAAAAACACAACGTATTTCTCCTAACAGATTTTGTGCCGTTTGATTGTCGTCTTCCCCTTCCCCTGCCTCCCACCCTCCCAGATTCCGTAACCACATCTCTGCTTTCTGCTGCTCCAAGTTTGATGGTTTTACATTCCATTCATAAGGAAGAACATGTGGTATTTGTCTTTCTGGCACATGTATCTTATGTGAAAAGTGTCATAGATGTTTGTTTAAGTACCACGAAGGGCGGGACTTTGCCTTTTTGGTTCCCCATTGTGACCCTACCCATCCAAACCACTGTCTGAAACAGGTGCTGAAGCAATAGTCGTACTGAATAAATACGGATAAATTAATAAAACTATATAGCTGTGGACCATGTCACCCTTTTAAAAAGATTCTCCTAACAAAATTCTAGTGGTGGTGCAATAAATATTTACTGAATTAAGTCAACTTAAGAATGAAGATACGACCTTCATCATTAATCCTGCTTGGTAATATTGCAGTTGTAGCGGTGACAACATATCTAACAAAATTTTGGCAGACTTTCTGGATGAGCTAATGTGTGGTCAGGCTTAAGAAGTGACTTACAAGCTTAAAAGTTGGTACTAATTTTCTATGTTTCTGAGTGTTCCCCCAAATAAATCTATATTACAGAGGATGTCAAATAAAAATAATCTTGTAAACATTTATCGCTGGCATAAAAATCACTGCCTCTTATACAGTATAGTGGATTACTAATTTGTGTGTAATTCTATTGCAGCACTTTGAATCTGAGTGAAATAAACTTTTGAATTTTGTTCTTCATCTATGTTTGTAATCCGGTCACTAAAATAGTTTTGTAGGCTGTTTAGGGAGCGTGGAAGGCTTTGCAAAGCCTCCGCGGGGCTCGGACTGACCTTTCCCTGGGGCAGGGGTTAAAGGCCGGAGTGCTAGGGCGCTGGGCTGGGTGATTTCTGCCCTTGTCCAGCAGCGCGGTGTTTCTAGGGGGAGGGTAGGTGCGCCCCCAAATGGCCATTTCTCGGTCCCCCACACCCTGTAAAATTGAGTCAGTAAATGCTGTGAAGGGTGTGCACATGTACCTTAGCGGGAGGCACCTCCTGAAGGAACAAGCTGCAAGGTTGTTTTGGGCCCCCCAGGAGGGGTGCTGGAATGCCCAGGTGGCGGGTGGGCCTGGCACCGCCAGGGAGTCCTTAGTCTGTGCGGCAGGGGCGCGTGGGGCGTGCGGCCGCGCGGGCTGGGCTGGGCGAGCCTCCTGGGGCTCCACACAAGCTGGCAGGTGGCTGCTGGGGCCGGGGTCAAAGGTCTGCTCCGGGCTTCCGGGCAGAGCTGCCAGGAAGGAGCCGGAGCAGCCCCACCCACCGAGAAAGCCCGCCTGCGGGGCAGGTCCCTCCGAGATGCGCAACCGGCGGCTGCGGTGGGCCTCGCTCCGCTCCCGCCCCTCTGCTCCGCAGTTCCCCGGCATCTGCGGGCAGGAGGGAGCCCAAGCCCGCAGGGCGCCCCCAAGCCTGGGCCTGGGCCTGGGGGTTCCCTGCCTGGGATCCCAGCCTGGGCGGAGAGTGCGGCCCTCCCGTGGGGAACAGGCACCCCACGACCACACTGCCGCTGGCACCCACGCTGCGCTCTCCCCCCAGATCTGCCCACGTGGGCTGCTTTGCCTTTTGAGACCACGAAAACCGCTCGCTGACCGTGCCAGGAAGAAGTGGCTGGTCCCGAGCTGCCCCTGGGGTGCAGGATCCATGTCCCTGCGCCTGAGAACCGCTCAGCCACTGCAGGACCCCAAGGGGAAAGGCCTGAGCCCCCTCTCTGTGGAAGCCTCAGTGTGGTGGCTCAGCTGTCCCTCTCAGCAGCTGTGGGTGGGCAAGGGGAGGAAAAGTCTGCGTGGAGGAATGTTAGCGCCCTGGACTCTGATCTGTGTTTGTCTGCCTGTTGGTTTTTTCTTTCATCTAAAACTTCTCCTTCTTATTGAGTTGCATGGAGAATATTAGCGCCCTGGACTCTGATCTGTGTGTTCGTTTTTTCTCTTTCATCTAAAACTTCTCCTTCCTACTGAGATGCTCTGGCAGCTGGTGTCTCTGGTCAGCCGTCTTGCCCAGAAGTCCTATTTTCTTCAATTTCATTGGGGAGTGTTGCAGGTGTGTCAATTTTATGACATTATTGTGTTGACTTAAAATTTGTCACTTATTTTTTGCATCAGGACTATTAGCATGGCATATTGTTCATAAAATCTTAGGATGCATGTCCAGTTTTTACCCAAGTGTCATCTTTCATCCAGCAGAACATTATTACCTCATGAGAAGTGTGCAAAACTGAGGAAATAGGATAGGGTAGTAGGGTAGAGATATATTTTGGCAGAGAAATTCATTAGAAATATGTTTATTTTTGTATTTCATAGTCAATCAATTATACAGTCAAGCAGTTTGGAAACCATATCAAATGAAATTAAATTCTAGCTTGATACCATTACAAAGTGATAGTAATGACAGTAATGGTTATTTTACACCATCACCAGGTACTATACTACGTGCTTTCTGTGTTTTGAGTCAGTTAATCCACAGAATAACATTCTGTAGGGACATATCACTATTATCCCTATTTCCCAAAGGAAGACCTGAGGCTTGAGAGTTTACATAGTTTGCACAAGCCTTGTAGTATGTTTAACTAAAATATGAACCCAGACCATCTGCATTTGGAACCTATATTCATAACCACTGGCTTTCCTAAAAGTTATCATGTACTATTTTAGTTTTGTTTTTTGGTAACTACAGACAGATATAGCAAAACACCAAACTAACTCCCCTCAAAAGAAAAAAACAGTAAAATAACAACTACCAAAAAGCAAAACCCTAAAAATGAATAATGACCCCAAACCTATTAACAAATGTTCTCATTATTGACATATTTATTGATGATGTTTGGCATATTTATTATATATGATATCTTAAAATAGTACTCACTATTTAACAGACTTGGCTACAAAAATCTTCTGGTGGCATTAACTCCATGCAACCATAAAAAGAATCCTTGCTAAATGCCAGCAAATGAGGTGGTAATAACTTCAGGCTGCTTTGCTCAGCAGGGAGAGACTCAGTGGAGGGAAAAAGAACTGCTTTTTCAAATCTCTTAATTTTTCAATAAAAAACAGTGATATGAGGTTTAGCTGTGCCTGATGAACCATTTAAGTTGAGGATGTATCAACGTGAAATAAGATAGACCAATTTTACAGAAATGATTTGTTTTTTAAACTTAGCATTCAGGGTCCACAGCGAGACTGCCAGTGCTTCTATCGCTGTTAGAGGGCAGAGTCCTCGCCTCCTTCCCACACACCTGTGTTTACACTGAGGCCTTGGCAGCACTGACCCAGGGCCATCCCTCACTCCAGCTTTCGGTTTGCTTCCAGCCATGGCGAGCCAGGCGGCCCTGCACTTTCTCTGGCTGGCACTGTTGGAATGTTGATTTAGGAGCCCTAGGCTTGGAATTCAATAGAAATCAGTCTGTTGAGTCTCGCTCATTTTAGACTGTTGCACAGACATTTCCTTCAAGCCCCAAACTAGAATTGATAATGTCTTGTAAATACTGTTGAACTTTAAAAAGGGGAGTACAAGAGGGAGTTATTTTCATGTAACTTTTTGCTTTTATACGGCCTTAAGACGTTTCCCCCCATTTCTGTCTCTTGGAAAATAGGGATCATGGATTTAAATTAGTAAGCTGTTTAGTAGAGAGCAAGGGGCCAGGGGAGTAATGGTTTTTTGAGGCTTCTTAGGTTTCAGGTATGATACATTAAAGCAAAAGACGTCTATAACAACACATCTGCAGTGGCAGTTAAAATTTTTGGGTGCTACGTTTTTAATGAAATATTTGATGCATAATTAACCTTTTTTCCCCCAAAACTATGCTATGGCTGTCAGAACCCAATGGATGAAATAGTGGAATGCATTGGCCCCTTGATTTCTATGTTCAAGTACAGTGAGTGTAAATGAGGTGAATAATTGCTACTCCATTCATTGATTCATGAATGAACTACTATAAACTATTTAGTACTGGCTTTACAACAGATACATTGGGGAAGAAGACAATTAGCTCCTGCCCTCAGGGAGCTTAAATTTTATTAAGGGTTAGAGAAAAGCAAATAGACTACTATAATACAGCATTACATAAATACCAGAAGTGCAGAGTACCCTGGGAACCCACAGGAGTGCCCTCTAACCCAGGTGTTGTAGGGCCAGGGAAGCCTGTGTAGAGGGAGGTACGACCAAGCTGCGACCTTATGGATGAGCGAGGACCGACCAGGTAAGGATCAGGGTAAAGGTATTCTAGGTAGAAGGCACAGCAAGTGTGAATTCCCAAAGCCAATAACATATTTCTTTGAGACAAACTGAGTAAAGTGAGTCCAAGGGCCAGAATTATGAATCCCTCCCAAGGTGTTCTAAAGTTTAATTTTAACTTTTATAGTTTTGATATGTTTAAATGGTACCATGCTTTAAAAAAAATCCAATTAACTTTTTTAGGGAGGTAAACTGTATCTCACAAAGTATTTATTTTATTTGGAGATGTTGTACCCTTTCTGAGTAAAAGAGGAAGAGCACAGCTTAGTCAAAAAAATCAGAAATTTTGTTTATTCAACAAAATACCAAAAGAGGTTGTTACCAGCTATATTAAAACTAAATGTCTAAAATAAAAAATTTCTACTACTACTAAAAGTATTACTGTCAAATAATTCTTTTTGCTATTTAAAACACATTTGACTACTTAAAATTTATGATTTTCAAATTGGAATTTAAGTCAATTTAATACTTTCATCATGTTATGACTATTTCTCAAATTCTTCCAATCTCATCAGGATTTTCATTAAGCAAAGGAACATATTGAGTAATAAGAATAAGAAAAATAATGTGTTTATTTGGACACTAATGTTTGAACACATATTTTACCTGATAAATATGACTTTATATGTATTTTTAACTTATTACATTGTGAATCTTTTCAAAGAGCTGACAAGTTGACTACTGACATGACAAATAATATTTCTTATTTTAAAGATAGAAATAATGTGATTGTAATTAGAATCTGGCTTTTCTGCCTGAAAATTTCCTGGGTGGAATAATAAATTTAAAGTCAGTTTTTGAACCCATAATGCTAACTGCAAGCTTCTCAACAGAGACCTTACAAGCCAGAAGGGATTGAGGCCCCATTAATCAGTCTTCTTAAACAAACAAAAAAAACCTGCCAGCCTAGAATTTCATATCCTGCAAAACTAAGTTTCATATATGAAGGAGAAACAAAGACTTTTCCAGACATGCAAATACTGAGGAAATTTGTTCAAGACAAGACCTGCCCTGCAGGAAATACTCAGAAGTGCATTGTGCATGGATCAGCACAGTGGATACAACCACCCACAAGCTACAGCTCAGAGCTCATATGAAACAACAGCACAAGAGGTGAAACCAAGCAATAAGGTATCCCCAACATGAGGAACATAACAGCATCCTCCACATCAATTCCATCAATCAATGTGAAAGGTCCAAACGCCCCACTCAAGAGACATAGGCTGGCTGAATGGATGAAAATATACAACCCAAGTATCTGCTGTCTCTAGGAAACAAATCTAACCCACAAGGACTCATAAAGACTCAAGGTGAATGGAAGGAAAAAAATATTCCATGTGAGCAGAAACAAAAATAAAGCAGGTGTAGCCATTCTTGTATCAGATAACAAAGACTTGGCCAGGCGCAGTGGCTCACGCCTGTAATCCTAGCACTCTGGGAGGCTGAGGCAGGAGGATTGCTTGAGGTCAGGAGTTCGAGACCAGCCTGAGCAAGAGCAAGACCCCATCTCTACTAAAAATAGAAACAAATTATCTGGCCAACTAAAAATACATAGAGAAAAAAATTAGCCAGGCATGGTGGCGCATACCTGTAGTCCCAGCTACTTGGGAGGCTGAGGCAGGAGGATTGCTTGAGCCCAGGAGTTTGAGGTCGCTGTGAGCTAGGCTGACGCCACGGCACTCACTCTAGCCCGGGCAACAGAGTGAGACTCTGTCTCAAAAAAAAAAAAAAAAAAAAAGATAACATAGACTTTAAATCAATAATAGCAAAGGAAGACAAAGATGGTCATTATATAATGGTAAAGGGAACATTAAACGTGGGTATATTCACACCTAATGGGTGCGGTGTGCGCCGTCTGGGGGATGGACACTCTTGAAGCTCTGGCTCAGGTGGGGCAAAGGCAATATATGTAACCTAAACATTTGTACCTCCATAATATGCTTAAATAAAAAAATGTAAACATGAAGACGTAACAGTTCTGAATATTTATGTACCTATCACAGGAACACCCAGATTCATAAAGCACATTCTACTAGATCTAAGCAAAGAGATACACGGCAGCATCGTAATTGCCAGGGACTTCAGCACCACACTGGCAGGACTGGACGGGTTGTCCAAGCAGGAAATAAATAAAGAAACACTGCACTTAAACAAGACTCTAGAGCAAATGGGCCTTCAGATGTTTATGGAAGATTTTACCCAGAACTACTTAATATACATTGTTTGCATCTGTACCTGGAACATTCTCCAAGATTGATCATACCTTAGGCCACAAAATATGTCTCAATAATTAAAAAAATAGAAATCATACCATGTATCTTCTCAGACCACAGTGGAATAAAACTAGAAATCAATTCCAAGTGAAACACTCCATTCGACACTAAGTCATGGAAATGAAACAACTTGCTGCTGAACAATGATTGGGTCAATATGAAATTAAGATTGAATTCAAAGGATTCCTTGAGCTGAATAACAAAGGGGACACAAGCTATCAAAATCTTTGGGATTCAGCAAAAACATTCCTAAGGGGAAAATTCATATCCTTTAATGCCCACATCAAAAAGACAGAATGATCACAAATTAACAATCTAATGACACATCTCAAGGAACTAGAAAAGGAAGAGCAAACCAAACCCAAAACCAGCAGAAGAAAAGAAATATAATAACTAAGGTTGGAGCAGAACTAAATGAAACAGAAAACAAAACAAAGGATCAACAAAACAAAAAGTTGTTTCTCTGAAAGGATAAAACTTTTAGGCAGGCATGTACCTTAGTGAATATTTACTGCATTGAGTTGGATGATGTCAAAGTTGAGGTTAAGATTGCCAGTTTATCATAGCCTCTATTAAGAAAAAAAAAAGAATGACTCAGAGGGAGCTTGAAGTACAAAAGTATGGATTAAAGATTTTGAAGAAAAATTATTTAATAATTAGAAACTTTAAGAAATTTACAAGGAAAATTTGGAGGTATCTTCATTCCAAGGCTTTTAAAATATTTTCTGCATGTAGCTATTAACTAATAGCTTTTGTGGGATGTAAGGACTCCATAGTCAAATATTATAACTTTGGAAAATACAAGGTTAAAGAAAATCAAGCTGATTTCTTTATTGGAATATGCTAATGTGAACAAGGAAATCAGGTAAAGTACTTTTATACTATATGGAATACACTGGGAGAAAACAACAAATGTTTCGATCATTAATTTGTCTTCAACTGTTGGTAAGATAAGGACACATTTCTGATCAAAAGTACGAGCATTTACAACAGATTGACAAAGTAATGAACTATTTGTTATGAAAACCGGTCTATTTCAAATAATAGAGAACATTGCAAAAATCCATTAATTGAACAAATTCAAACTAGATATTTTGATTTCAAATAATTATGGGGAATGCTTATTGCAACCTTATGCAGAGCTACATCACGTTAGTACAATAAACTTGTTTAGTTCCAAAAAGTTAGCCTAAATCTTGGAATTTTAGATCGAAAAAAAATCTTTATATTGGTACTGAATTAAGTGGACACCTGGAACATTAACACATTTTGGGAAGCCTTACGAGACCAAGTGACAAAAAGCTCACAGCCTATTACCATAAAGCTAAAACATATGTTCTGATTTATACAAGCCAAGTATCTGCTAATGGTTGTATCCAGGTTTTTCTTTTTAACAGTTATACACAGCTGTAGCAATTTAATGTGAGCCTGGGCAATACCTAGTTAATATATTCTTTTCCTTATGTACTAGGGCATTTTCCTTAAAACACATTAATGCAAAACTTTTAACTGTGTTCTTGCTTAAAAAATTATCCTCATAAATGCTTTGTTATGGATTACATAGTACTCTGAGGATTTTTTTATAAAGGTGTCTAAGTGGGAATTGTAAAGATGTTGCTGGTTGTTGATTATTGTTAAAAGGTAAACTGAGGCACAATTAAAATGTAGAGTTTATTTGAGCAAACAGTGATTCATGAGTCAGGTGGCTCCAAATCAGAAGTGGCTCCGGAGGTCCACCAAGGGTACGTGGGGGGAGGCTTTTATAGGATGAACAAGGAAGTAAAGCAAAGAAAATGTTTGTTTGGTTACAGTTCTACAGTTGGCTTATTTGTTCCATCCTGTTGGAAAGTTCCTAGTTATATAACTACAAGTTAGTTGCTTGCTTCTGATTGGTTGAGCTTAAGTTCTGTTTTTCTGAAATACAAGTATTTATAGGAAATGGCCCAAGTTTTGCTTACGCTTGCAGTTTAAGCAAGGTTAAGGTTATGTTCAAGGCCTAACTGGTGTTGCCTGCTCAGGGATATTTTACGGCTAGTCTCCATTTTAATTTACTTTAACAATTGGGTAAACTGTTCTAAAAGATTATATTCCCAGGATACTATATCTCTATCAAAATGAATTTTCAATTACCGTATATGTTGAAAAACTTCTGAAGTTCTGGTACTGTCTGTGTTCTGATCACTTACAGCTCAGCCCAATTTATAAAGAGTTTGCAATATAAAAATATGCTTGCCCATAAACAATTTTTAAAAAATACTCTGTATTAATTTAGCTTATAAATTATCTAAACAAGTAAGTGCTATTGTTAAAGATAACTAATGTCCCCACCTATATTTTTTTATTCCTGGAAAAATGCCAAAAAGCCCAACAAACACATTTGTATACCATTGGTCTCTTTAAGGCTTTTAAGGAGAAATGGCACATTCTCCCCCATGACAGCTGGGAAAGCATGGCCATAGATATTTCTAAGAAGAGGCAGGTCTTTGTTGAAAAAACAGTATCGGTAGAGGCAGCCAACGGATGTTCTGTGGACTTTAGGTCTGACCAGTGAGGACAAATAGGCCAGACAAGGATGCCAGTACTTTATTGAAAGTGGGGATGCTGTTCTGAAGTTCATAGTTGGTTGTCTCTGGAGAATTTCCATATGCCACAAAAACAACATAGTATTCTAAAATTATCAACCACCACCATTAAAATCCCCCTAAACTCATAGCAAATAATACAACATTTTACAATTTATTTATATTAGTGAGTTATTGATTTTTAAAATTCATTGAATTAAAACTCATTGCCAGATATTGTACTCAGCTTAGCCAAAGGGATATTTTTAAACTCTGTTGAAAGAATAAATTCATCTATTTTACTGGCTTTTCAAAGTACCTATGAAGTAATTTTGTTAATGTGCAGTTTTTTCTTGAGAAAACTTGGATTACTGACTGTAGCCACTAAATGCTGATAAAATTTTAAAACTGGAAGGGAGCTCGGAGACCTAGTCTTTATTTCCTTATTTTACAGATTGAGGAAACCATGCATGACCCTGAGGGCTTAAAAGTGGCTAGTTTAAAAACTACATGCTAATTAGTGGCAGAGCTGGGCTAAAATTCAGGTGTCCCTACTTCTAAACCTGGAAATAGAATATAGTAATATATTTGAACTATTATACATATTTATTTGTTACTAGTTAATATATGATGATAGTGCTACCATGTATTTTTCCCCATGTATTCTGCCCATGTATGAGCCTGATTTATATTTAGGACCTGCTACATGGCTAATACTCACTATCCAACATTTAATTTAGAGAGCCCATTTCGAGAAGGGAAGAGAGAATATTTTTGTCTTGGTATATATGTTATTTGAAAATATGAGAATGCACATGTTTTGAGTGATTATATGAGAAAGGATTACTATCTAAAGCTGGACAGTAATGAAAGAAGTGGAGGAGTCTGAAAATCTTGTAAAATGGCTCCATAACTGCACAGGTGGCAACTCTATCTGGGAATATAGAATTTAAGGAACGATTTTATTATGCTTGAAATTCTTTTACCAGAAGTGTGTACTAGATCAATAAGAAAGTACACATTAAACTCTTTGCAATAATACCAGTCCTGGCTCTAACAGCTTTTTCTGTCTTCTCTGTGAACAGGTTTTAAGAGGATGAGAAAAATTCAGAGTGAAATACCAAGGACTGTCACTTTAGTCTATCATTTATTTAATAACATTGCCTATAAATTATTCTTTTTGAAAATATTAAAATACTATTCAGGATTGTAGTTATCTTAAGAAAACTCTTAAGTTACCCAAGAAATGAGAAAGTTTTAGCAGATAAATGTAGTAAAATATCTTGGCATGCAGGCTATAGGGACGCAAAGGACAAAGCAATCGAGAATAGATGAAGGAAAACAGCCTTTCCTGGGCAAAGTCAGGAGAGGTAGCAATACTATATTGCTTTCAATAATCTAATAACATTGGAGGACTTACTACACTAAGTCAGGCACTGTGCTCACTCTGACCTAATTTACCTTTATCCTCACTACAGTCTTCTGAAGTATCATTGTTCCCTTTTCTTAGATGAAGAAAGCAATGACCTAATAATTTCAAAAATATGCTTAATCCAATAGCCATTAAATGCCAAAGCTAAACTTTGAATCAAGTCTCTTGCTGGACACTAGGTCTCAGTTTGTGATGTTACCTCCACTTTTGGCTTTGAAATGTGTTTAGCAGTGTATATGTCAATTCCAACGCAGGGCTTCAAACAGAACTGAGGTGTGAGAGGAAGAACAATCCCCCCAGCCCTCAAAGACGTCCATGTCCTCATCCCTGGAGCCTGTGAATATGTTCGCTTACATGGTGCACGGGAATTAAGGTTGTGAGTGAAAATGAGATTGTGATCAGCTGACCTTAAAGTAGGGCGAGGAGCCTGGATCGTCCAGGTGGGTTCAATGAATCACAAAGGCCCTTAGAAGTGGGAGGGGGAGGGGGGTGAGGAGGTCTGGGTGGTGTGATGTGAGAAGGGTTTGACCTGCTGTTGCTGGCTGGGAGGGTTGAAGGGGGCCAGGTACCAAGGAGTGCTCGTGACCTCTAGAAGGAGAAAGGCAAGGGAGTGGGTTGTCTCCTATAGCCCTCGCCTACAGAATTGTACGATAATAAAGTCATATTGTTTTATACCACGGTTCGTACTAATTTATTGTAATAGAAATAGAAAAGTTACAACCACAGATGTAATTTTAGCATTCTCTTTCTTTCTAATGACATTTACAAGGGTTGCATTGATGATTTCTTATTTTCCCTTTTTGTCATTGGATTATGGATAAAAACATAAAAACTCTTTTCATCACTCTTAGTTTTTTCTTACTGTGCACCCAGTTTATCCATAATCTTTTATGATGTATGTTTAAACAAGACTAAAGTATAGGTTGTAACCAGATAAAAGATGAGATCTATTATTTTTTAATTTCAATGAAATTATTTAAAAAAAATTCCACAAGTTAATTCTAATAGCCCATTTAAAAGTGGTATTCTTAAAACTTTCCCCCTTTCTCCTCTTTTTTGTCCCAAATACACAACACATACTTTTGGGAATCAGAGACTCAGACCCTTCAATTTGGGGGCTCCAGCCCCATCCAGGATAATATAATAGGTAGTTCATCATTTTTTGTGGCTGAGTAGAGTTCTCCATGGTATACATAGACCACATTTTATAAATCCACTCATGTATTGATGGGCATTTGGGTTGTTTCCACATCCTTGCAATTGTGAATTGTGTTGCTATAAACATCCGAGTGCAGATAGATGTATTTTTTATAGAATGTCTTTTTTTTCGTTTGGGTAAATACCCAATAGCGGGATTGCTGGATCAAATGGTAGTTCTCCTTTTAGTTCTTTGAGGTGTCTCCATATTGATTCCACAGAGTTTGCACTAGTTTGCAGTCCCACCAGAAGTGCATGGGTGTCCCTATATCTCCGCATCCACGCCAACATTTGTTGTTTTGAGACTTTTTGATAAAAGCTGTTCTCACTGGATTTAAGTGACATCTCAGTGAATGGCATCAGCATTTCCTGATCAGCTGGTTCTTGTCCAAAATAGACCCTACCTTCCTCTCCTTATCACATCCCTCATATCCATCATATCAGCAAGTGCTATTGGTTTTGCCTTCAAAATGTTTCTCAAACTCTTCCCATTATCCTCAACTCTGCTATCCTAGACCGGGTCACCCTCAAAGTACTCTAACTGCTCCCACTTTTTGCTCTTCTACAGTCCTTCACATAACAGGCAGTAAATTTTTTTATACATACCTCTGACCAGCTAACTTCCTTGGTTAAAACCTTTGCTTGGGTTCCCTTTATTTGTAGAGTAAAATCCAAACTCCTTACTCTGGTTTATCACTCTCTGCATGACCTGACAGTTGCCTGGCTTTCCATCTGTGTCTCAGAGCTCTCCATACTGCGTCTGACCCTCTGGGCATACCAGCCTCCTTTCACTGCCTCACACCCCAGGTGTTTCCCATTTTACCTACACTTGCTTTTGCTTCTGCTTGAGTTGTTCCTGCAACATGTTCTACATATATGGCTCCTTCTCATCCTTCAGGTATCAGTTGAAATGTGAATTATGTTGAGTAGTCTTCCTTGATCACTTGGGCTAACTTAGCCACCTTCTGTTCCTTAACTCTGTGTCAATTATGTATATTTCCCTTTTTTAAACCACAATTTATAATTATCTTGTTATTGATGGATTTGTTATTGTCTTTCACTCCATTGGAATAAAACTTTTAAGAGGGGTTCTATTCCTACCCCTGTGTTTTAGTGATGAGAACATAACAAATACTCAATATTTGGGGAATAAATGAATATATTAATGTATGTGGTAGAGACCCAGAAAAGTCAAAGTGATGATCATCTATAGCACTGAAGAGTCTTAATTCCAGTATCTGACTCCAATTCTAGCACTTTCTCCATTATAGTCTAAAGAGAAATATACATTTCACCACATATGTTTTAAAAGAAAACAATCACAGTTCATATGCTAAATTTTATTTCATTTTGTTAAAGTATATATAGATAGGCTAAATTTTGTGGATTGAGTGTTCTTCCATAATGCTAAAATTCACTATTAGCTTATGTTTTATAATGAAGGTAGCAAGAAGAAGGAAGGAAAAACTATTTAATTTGGCTGAAACTCTTTATTTCCTTCCTGAAATATATACTTATATAGCTTACTTTCCTAGCAAAAAAGGTTGTGTAGCAAGAACAAATTTTGCCTATATATTTAAAATAACATTTTAGGGAATCTTATAAAGAAACATTACAGACACATTTAGCAGCCAATTCTTCGTTACTGTGAAATTTTTAATGTGAGTAAAAAAATTAATTATTACCCATTTTCTCTTCATTTAGAAAAAAGTTTTCTTTATTTTCTGCTTAAGTAATTTTACAATTCATACCAAGTTTTCTTTTTGTTAAAAGTTTCTCAAAGTGATAATACAATTTTTTGGTAATTAGCAAGTGACTTTTTTTAGTAATGTAGATTTCCTTAGTTGGGTTTGATAAATGAGACACATAAAATACAATAAAAATATGCTAATTTTCACGTTAAAGAATAGGTTTCCAAGTAAGATAGAATCAATACTCACTATTCTAAAGGTAACTTTTTATAAAAGTGGCATATATCAATTATAGAAAATAAAAAATAAGCAAACATGATACAGATTTGCCTGTAATTCGGCTAACGTTTTTGGTATTTTTACATGTTTCTTACCCTTCACTTTTTCCTTATATATGTGAATCTATATTTTATATACTATTTAAAATTTGGATCATGCCATACATTCCATTTTGAAACTTGTTTTTTAGGCTAACAGCATATTATGGATTATGTTCCAAGTCAATGAATGTTTTTCTGTAACATAATTTTTAGGGGCACCATCTTTGCACTTTATATTTCACTGGGCACATTATTTTCTTCTAATGTAGTATAAAAATGATAACATGCTTCAGATTAACTTTCTTTCTATGACACTGATAGATATCATTTTTGCCATGTGGTGATTGAACCTTGACCATGTTAAATGGTCATGTTTCTGACATTTCTACGTTACTGTGCATGTCACTAGTATTTGCCTCATAGGTAATACTTTTGTCATCCCTTTATTTTTGTATTTTGATTTAGGTGTGCTTCTTATTAACAGTATGTACTGAGATGATTTTTTTTCATATTCATCTAAGTGGAAAATCTCTGATAATTAAGAGGGAGAATTTAACCCATTTGCAATACTTTTAAATTTCTATTAATTTTAGATGCATGGGTACATATGGAGATTTAGGTGCATGAATTACTTCTGCCATTTTATTTCTGCCTCCTCTTGATAGTTTTTTCTTTCCTGAGGTAAATACTAAACATTAAAAACATTTCTCTGATTAAAATACCCATTCTAGAATGTAGTGGCAAAATGCCTTTCATACCTTTTAACTAAACCTTGCCATTTATATCGCACACTTTATTTAGAGAAAATAGCCATTTAATAGCTAGCTTACCTTAAGGAATTTAGAATCCTACTTACTTTATGGACTTCACTTTTTTTGTTTGTTTGAATGACAGACTTACGCATTTTCGTTTTGAAATAAGTTCAAATTTTACTTTGGGTTGGGAGGAACTCTCAGCTAAACTTCCATTTCGTCCTCAGCCCAATACAGTCTGGATTGAACTCCCATCTCAGCCAAAATCGTCTTGGCCAGCATCACCAGTGACTTCTAGTTAATCAATCCATTGGTCATTTAATGCTGATATTGCAGCTATTCTCTCTGAAGCACTCGTCATCTTTGAGAAAAAGCTCCCTGAAGGCAGTGGGAAACCACGAGAGTACGATGTCCTGATGGGCCTTCTCCTTTGGTGGCCTCGGCCATGGCATGAAAGGCAGCATCAGTCTTTGGTTCTGTTCTCTTCTGACTTACTAATTTCTCCTTGGGAGAGCTCATTTAAAAGCTGTTTCATAATTTTTCACATACAGGAACCTGACGAATTCTATTGAAATAAAATCCTTAAGTTTAAATCTGTGTAGGTTGTAGTGTATTAATAAAATTAGGCTATACCAAACTATCAGATTTTAAATTGCAATAATTCTGCTAGTTTAATATATTCAATCTTCTCATTTGTTGGAATAACCTGCTATTTTGTTGAAACTGCTGTCAAAGCAATAGTAAATTTATTCTAAAATAGTTTAATATTTGTGGTATTTGGCAGTATATTCATGAGTCTTTAATTGCATCTGATAGAAATACAAGTCCCATCTGTCTCACACATGCATCCTACTCAAAGCATGGCACCAGGGCAAGCCTGTTTCCGATGCTCGTAAATAAGATACCAACAAACCCACAGTATTGGTACAGACTGTTCTGGACTAAGTTCTAAAATGTTAACCACAGGAAGTGATTTTATTTCTTTTTATAAAAATCTTCTCCCCCCTCCCCCATCAGCCGCCTCCGTGCTCAGTGTGACACTTTAGATTTCCTGGATCCTCAAAGTACTCAAAATTACTGGAATAACCAAATGTAAGGTGATCATATTTACTTAAACAAAATGTGAATAAGTAACTGCTAAAATGACAGCAATCTAAACTAAGATTGTTCTGATTATTTTATTGAAACTGGGGGACTTAATAAAACCCACTGAAGCTTATAAAATGTGTGATCACAAGTACAGATCAATGCATTAATGACCAACAAGTCTGATAATTTGTAAGATAACTTGAGTACTCGTAACTATAGTGTACCTCATCAATGCTCTTGGTCATTTATATTTATAATATGAGTTCTTGCTTATTGAGTTTTAAATTATTTTAAATAATTGGGAACAAAAGTACTAAAAGTGGAATTAGTACATTGCGATTAATGGTGGACTCAATTTTTCTCAGTAGGGGCTTATGTAATTAAAATAAATTCTATTAATTGTAATAAATATAATATGTAAGCTTATATATGTAAATATATGAGTATTTTTGTATTTATATAATTTATATATAAATATATATAATTGCAATGGATGTATTAAAAACTGAGAGATATTTATTTGTATTACTTTGGATAGGGTTCTAAGAGTTTTTCAAACAGTTTGAATTTGTCTCAATGTTTTTAAACACTGAAAAAAGTTTCTGCAGTGTTTAAAGATGTCACTTTTTGATGCACTATTTATTGCCTTTATTTTTTATTATATATAACATAATAGAGAAAAAAAGCATATAATTTGTAATATTTTGGAATTTTTTTTATTCTTCAGGATGAATTTTAATTATTCTAATCATTTTGCTAAGGTTATATACTTCAGTGTCTTGATTCTGCTCAATTCTTCCCAACTGCACAATATTTTACCTCATGGTAAATAATTTGAAATTCTTGCATAGTTGGATGGTCTGTTATTAATTATTCTTGATCAAGAATGACTGTTTTTATAAAATGTTTTGATATAATTACTCTTCCACCTTTTTTATATTATGAAATACTTAGTCCTGGATGAACAAGTCAAATTTGTGCAGTGTTGGCAAATCACAATTATGTTCAAGACCATTGTGCATCAGAATCTAATTTTATCAGCGTTTGAAACTTGTTTTGAGGTTTTGCAGGTATCAGTTTAGCCCGTGATTTGCTAAATAAAGTAAGGGGAGAATAAAATATTGTGCTTTGTATTTTGACCATATGAGATAAAAATCACCAACCTCAGTGATTTTTATCTCGTACTGTCACCTTGCCCGTCAAGTAGTTTATATTAATGCCATAAAAGGCAAGTCAATTTTAAAGCTGTTGACTTAGGTTTTGTACCATATACCAACTTTTCCAGTGAGTTAAAGTTGCAGTTTTCCTTATTCAGATGGTCTTTTTTTCTTTTCTAGATAGAAACAGACAAATAAAAGAGGTAAATAAGAGTTCTGGAAGAGGCCAAGTCTGCTGCTGTTTTCGTCCTCCCCTTACCTGATCTCTGTACAGCACTTGTCACTGGAGAGCCCGCACCTTCTTGCCGATATCTCAGCTCCTGCCTACCATGTCACTCCTCTCTCCTGGTATTCCTTTTGCCTCCATGGATCATTTTTTGACTATTTCTCGTGGATCTGCTTCTGTCTAACCTTAACTATGATGGTATTCTACTGGTATCTCACATCTGCTTCTTTGTCTTCCATTTGGCATGTTTTTCTTGGTCTTTCTCATTTATTCCTATGGCTTCAACTACTGATGACTCCCAGTTTTATGTGCAACCAAACCCTTTCTTAGCTCATGTCCCTTGCAAAAATACAAGCTACATATAGAATAATATATTTTCAGTGGACATAATAAAAAAGATCTAATATTCAGAATATATGAAGAATTCCTGCAAATCAGTATGATATAAATAACTCAATAGTAAAGTGGACAAAAGACTAGAATGGGCATTTTGCGTGAGAGGAAATTCATATGACCAAATATCATATAAAAGTAATCAGGCAAATGCAAATTAAAAGCATTCTAAGATACTAGTACACACATACTGCATTGCTTAATATTAAAATACCACATGTTGGGAATGATGTGAAGCAAAAGGAATCTTCATGCTTTGGTAGTGGAAGTATAAATTGGTTCAATCTTTTGGAGACAAATTGGTATTATTTTGTAAATTTGAAGTTACAAATATCCTATAACACAGCTGTTCTGTTGCCAGCCATAGGTTGTAGAGAAATTTATATTCAGAAATTTATATAGCTCCAGGAATTTCTAGCAGCCTGTTTGTACTAGACCAAATGAGAAAGAACTCTGAAGTCTATAAGTGAAAGGATAAATAAATAGTTGTGTATTCGTACAAGAGAATGAAAATAAGGTAAAGCTGCATACATCAGCATATATGGAACATGAACAATAATAATTAAAGAAATAATATAATACAAAGACCCACTTTGTGATTCCATTGGTAGAAAGTTCAAAAACAAGCAAAATTATACTATTTTGCTTAGGGGTACAAACTTAAATGATAAAAGGGAGAGATGATTGTAAAAGTTGGAGATAAAGAAAAAGATAAAGAGATAAAGAAAAAGCATGGTCGTGAATACCATAAAAGTGAGAAAGTGGTTACCCGTGGTGGAGGAGGTGGGAAGATGGAGTTGTGAGTAGAAAGGAGTGATCAGGTTTTCTAGCTAGGGTGTTTTAGTTATTGTTCAATTTCTTGACCCAGGTGATGAGTTACAGGGGTTGGCTTTGTAATAAATATTAAACTCTATATGTAATTACTATGTTGTTTTTTTATGTGTGCTTGATATATTTCATACTTATAAAAGGGTAAATAACCTTATAATGAGTGTATTATTTTAATATACATATCTTAATGATTAATCAAACCTTGTTTATTAAAATGCTCCCAATTATACATTTAAAGTTCTAAGATGATTGATGTCACAAATATGTAGTGAAACACTTTATCTTCAAAGTAAGTGAACGTTAAAGAAAATAACTCTTGAAGATAAGTTTCTACTTTAACAATTTTTCAATTTTTTTCTTCTTTTGTTATTTGTTCTTTCTCTCCTAGTGTTAATCACCTAATGTGAATATGTGTGATATGATACACAAACAACATAGTTAAATCATAAAACCAGTAGCCTAATTGTTGAAGATCAAGAATATGTTTAGAATCATTCAAATAAGATTATATGAATACCTTTAGCTAATGATTAAACATGGCTGGTGAAAGTTAACTCATCCATATAACTTTTACCCTATTTTGAAAGTGTAGTGGAGTATAAACAAAAGATGGAGTATTTGCCTTTATAAAACTTATAGCCCTAAGATTTTGTAACAGACCTACTTCACTTCTTGAGGAAGTAACTCCTTTTGTAATATTTATTTAAGCAAGGTTTCTCAGGTCACTGACTGTTAAATAAACCTAGTTAAATAAGAGTAATGCATGTTAAAGATGTAAGAATTCCTTACCACACACTCTGCATTAACTTTCCTACTTTTCCAGTATTTCCTTTTACTGAGAAGTTTCAGGTTCTCAGTGTAGCATGGTTGTAAGAATGATTATTTACATAGCATTTTTTTCTCTGCTGCAAATAACTTTGGGGCCATAGACCCTTATCCTCTCTGTTCCCAACTTATGTAATAAAACTTATGTAATGTATGCTATCTTCCTCATAGCGTTTGTAGGCAATGATGTACGTCTGTGTATGGAAGACTTGAGGAACAGTCAAAAGGGAACAGTATGATTTTAGTATATTGTTGGTATAATAGTCACATGTCTCAGACTGATTATGCATTAACGATGTTTGGTGGTTGATGATACAGCATGATCACTGTAAATCACAACTTTTACACTTGCTAGGGGCGTATATATTATTTAGCCCCTTTGCGAGACCCAGATTTAGAAAAATGGGGTAGCCTGGACTAATCGTCGGTAAATGAGTGAGAATCGAAGACTGATGTCCCATCTTACATTTTACTTTCATTCTCATCATCTCATGCTTCTGTTGCCTCTGACTGTTTAAAACCAGTTCACTTTAATTATGTCAGTGCTAATAATACAGTCTCCTGGGAAATCCTTAGGGTATTACAGATAAAGTTACATTCCAACTTGATCACCAAGCCCATCACACAACAGCATCTTTTTCAGAAGGGTGAGCAAATTTCACATGGTGAACTATCTATTTGGATTAGGTTTGGTTAAAAATAATAGAAAACCCCAAAATGACAGTGCCTGAAACAAAATATAAATTATTTCCAGCCTCATATTCAAGAAGTCCAGATAGTTATCAGTCAGTACTATGTTCATGTTCCAAAGTATCAGGGACCCTGCTCCTTTTTCTTACTTCTCCACAGTCGTGGACTCCAATTTAAGTCCAAGATGGCAGCTGGAGCTATAGCATCATATTGCATTCTAGCTACAAGAAAAAGAGATACCTCCCTCCCGCCCTTTAAGTACGTTTACAGGCAGTTGCACATCATTTTCACTTGGATCCCATTGTGCAAAAGTTAATCACATGGACATAACTAGCTGCAGAGAGGCTAAACAAAAAACAACACATGTTTTTGGAGCAAGCAGCTGACAAAATGAATTTGCTATTTTAGAGATTTACTAGCAAAGCAGTTCATAGGATATTTTGTAATATGGAAGACTCACTATTGGACATATTAATAAAATGGATTAAAACTATTCTCAAATATAATTCCCTCCATTAGTATTAATTAGTAGTTATTTTCTATGTATATTTAGGTGTTTGAATTATTAGTTGATATTCATACTGCAAGACAAGGAGCTTTAAGCCAGAAAAGCAAAAGCAGACATGTTATGACCAGTTTAGAGGTTTGCATCTCTAGATCAACAAAATAATCTGTAGGTTACATCAATTTAATGAAACTGGTAGTAATCTCTTCTTAACATTTCACAAAAAGCTTTAAATCAGATATTTATCATCTCTTGCTGAAGCTTTGTGTTCATAATAGCACCCCAATTAATCCCTCCAATGTTGCTCTCCTAAAGATGCTGAATATTCTTTCTGAAACACATATTTGATGACCTTATTTCTTTGCATCCTTGTGGTGCACCAACTTCTGGTAGGAAGAGAAGGTTCAAGCTCCTTAACCTACAAGGGCTGTCCTGAAAGCCATCATAGCCTGGGGGTTAGTTATCCGAATGAGTTCTAGGACCAGACTGCCTAAGTTTGAATTCAGGTTCTACTCCTACTAGCTATCCGGCCTTACTAAATGTTTATAACAATTATGTCTATAAACATGTTAACTTTTATTAATTTTATATGATTTTCCCCTCACTTGTTGCATTTCTGTCCTGACTGCTTTGCCATTACCCAAGGTTGCCTTGCAGTTTCACCTCTTGTGTTCGTAATTGCTTTTAAATTTAAGATTAAGTGACTTTTCCTTGAATAGAATATAGATTAAGTGACTGTTCCTTGAATAGCATATTTCTCTTACAAACTCCTCTGATACCTTGTCCATACCTCTGTTATTACAGTTATTACATGGTGTGACATTATGTTTCTGTGTCTGTTTACCTCTGTGGGACCACAGGCAACTTGTCTTATTTATCATGGTGACCTGGTACAGTTCCTGGTACATGGTGGACACAATGATAAAGCTTGTTGCATATGTAGGAAATTGCCATATGAAGAAAGAATTATTATTTCAAAGATCACTCTTGAACTTATTCTTTATTTTTTGGTTCAGTGTTGTGTGATGGAGATCTGTGGATAAATTTGTTTTAAAATTTATTTCCAGAGAAGGTTGTTTTTCTCTCAAATTCTTAATGCTTCGTTTTATCTGACAAAGATAACTCGGCCTAGTTTCCCTTCTTGCCTTGATCATCTCCACAGATAGAGCTGAAACAAATCCTCTATTTCAGTAACTATATTGGCTTAGGCACCTAGTATTTCAATTTCTTTAAATTAATAGATAAATTGTATTTAAATTATAGGCAATTAAAAATTTTGTGGGAAGTGAGGGGTATAAAAATGTTGGCATGAAAAAAAGAACAAAATACACATGTAAATGAAAGTAATTATATCTGACATGAGTCTTGAGATGGGTATGTATATTATTTATGGACTTGATTCCAGTTATTTGTAAATAAAGATGCAACAACTGCATGAAATTAAAGTAAGGAATCTATTAATAGTAGATCACAATGATTGTGTGTTTATGGTTTCCATGTTGTAAGGGAATTCTAGCTTGGAATAAAGTAGCATGGTTTTTGGCCCCCGAATATTTTGAACATACTTGTTATCTTTATAACTAAGATATAACTAAGACCTGCTTTCTACAGGACACTAACAAGTGCTGGTAAAGACCTGAAAGACCACTTCCTGCAGGCCCTGGCAGTGAGAGAAGAAGACAATCGCAGTGGAAAAGTGAGCGTGAGTACATGTCACCCAGCAGCTTAAAATGTATTCACTGAAGGCACAGTTAATATTTAAAGGATGACCTTTAATATCTTGCCTGAAAAGTAATTCCTGAGGGATAAAATATGGCTCTTTATTATTTATATCTTATAAGAATATATGTAGAAATTTTTGTATTTCCATTTACATCTGTAGAAGTAGCCAAATGAGAAAAAAAAATTAGGATTCTAAACATCTGTTGCAGAGAAAATACCTATACTTGGCAGATTGGTTGTCACCTTCAACTTTGGGCTTCCTCTAGGTACGACGTTTTGCTTCTTGTCGGCCTGACCTGTTACACGCCCCTTGCCTGTCTGACTGTGTGTGACTCCTGGAAGGTAGCCCCACAGTCTACCTCATAGTTCTAGCTTGGGAGATGTGATAGAAACTCCGTAGCAGAAAGACATGATTTTGAGTTATCTAAGGGGAACATGCTTTTGCTGTGTAAAATTTTGTGCTAGATCAAATATGTAAAAATTGTCAATATTATTTGGAATAAAGATTTACTGTAATAATTTCTTAATATAATATTTGTGCTAACAGTCTTCCTAAGTCTTAAAATGTTCCAAATCATATTTAATTAAATAGAAAAATATCAATACTCATGCTGAAACTGTAGTAAGTGACTGACTTACAGAAAATAATCAGAAGTAGTGTGCTGAAAAATTTAGAGCAAAAGAAAAATATGTGTATAAGGAGATTTGTTCTACCAGTATTTTCTCAACAAAAAATTTGGAGTTTTCCTTGCTATCAGATCCATTGAAAATATCATATGTAGACAAAACTCTCAATGTATTTCAGAGAGGGGGGAAAAAAAATCATACTTTGGTTAAATAATTGAATAGAATTAACCTGGACTTGGATTAGGGGAAAATTTCTTATAGGAAGCAGGCTGAGAGAGATTTTTAAAAGGTGAAGATAGCAATGTGGGCAGAGAGTCGCCTTATCAATAACAACAGAAAGTTTGGAATCTCTCTGACTGTTAATAGAGCAGCCAGAGAGGCAAGAGAAGCAGAAGAATGCAGTGTCACAGGAATCAGTGTTCAGGACTTCCGGGAAGGAGCAAATGATCATCAGTGATCAAGAAAGATAAGGACTCAAAAAGCACCCATTGTGTTTGTCTACATGTAGTTTTTTCTGTTTGGTTTTGTTTTTCTGTATTTGACAAGAACAAGTTCCATCCATAGTAAAGGTGAAAATCAGATTCCAAAAAAATGGTCCACAATTAGACAGTAGAACCAGCAAGCTCAAACAGTTTTAGAGACTGTATTTTGAACACAATGGTATACTTCCTCTCAAAGATATCTTAATCTTGTTCTGCCATTGCTATCTCCCTTGATGATGAATTATAGCACCATCCACCCATTTACTAAGATCAGAAGCAAGTCAGACTCTTCAACTTCTCTCATCCACATTGAATGAACTACTAAGTTCTCTTAAGTATAAGTCAAATCAATACACTTTTCACCATTCCAATTATTTTCTATCTTAATGCAAACCACCATTATATCTTAAATAATTTTCTATGCCAGCCTTCTAAATGATGCCCCTATGTATTTTCTTGCTCAACTTCCATTCATTTTCCAATCTCTCAACACATATTTTTTGTGCTCCTGCCCAAGCCTGGGATAGTTCTAGCCACTGGGACTGCAAAGTTTATGACTTTAAAAGGTTTATATTTTAGAAAGCAGAAATAGAAAACAAGTAAGACAAAAGAAAAGTGGAATAATTAATTTCAGCTCTGGTTAAACAGATACTATAGAGAATATAACATTAGAAAATTAAATTAAATAGAAAGAGATTAAACAGATAATGGTTGCTTGCTTTAGCTACTGTATATAGAAAAATCACTTTGAGAAGGTGAAATCTGTTGGTTTTCTAATTAAATGAAGAATTTAGCTAGAGAGTTGGGAAAGAGCGATGCCCTTAAACAGATAAGAATTTGGGAGGGAGAGACATTCCAAGAAGAATTAACAGGAAATTAATAGCAATCATGCCACACATTCAGAATGGTAAGAAGACCAGAATCTCTGGAATATAGTCAGTGAAGAGACTTATAGAGAGAGATGAGATCAGATAAGAAATCAACAGCCAGAGCATGTAGATTTTAAGAAATTTTGTCTTTTATTTTTATAACTGTAATAGAAATTCACCGTATGATATCAAGCAGACAAGTGGCCTGATCTGGTCTATACTCTAGAAACACTGATCTCACTGCTGTCATGCAGGGTGGGAGAGTTGGGAATAGAGGCAGGGGGAAAAGTTAGGGAGTTTTTGTAGTAAACCAGCAAGAGATAAAACTCTTACAACAGAGTAATAGCAATCTAGATGGAGCAGAGTTACTAACTCATGCCTATGATTTGGAGGGAGAGCAGAAAGAACTCATTGGTGGATTGGATGTGGAATATTAAAGAAAGAGGAAATTGGGGTGACTTCTAGGTTTTTGGCTTAAGCAAGTGGGTGGATGGTGGTTCTATTTACTGTGGCAGGGGAACTCTTGAGGATTGCATATTCCAGGAATCAACAATGAAATAGTTGTGTTTTAACTGTATTAATTTTGTGATGCCAATTAGATATCCAAGTAGAGAAGTTGATTGGTTATTTACATATTTTGGTTTGGATCTTAGGGGAGAAGTCTTGGCTAGAAATAAAACTTACCAACATCTAAATGGGCTGTCAAGTTACAGACTTACAAGAGTTTACTAGGCAGAGAGTATAGTTTGAAAACATGAAGTCCTATAACAGATCATTAGGCTACTTCAACTTTTAGGGATCTGGAATGTGTGGAAGAGCCAGCAAAACACGCTGAGAGGTAGCATGTAGGAGAAAAATCAGATAAGAGCAATGTTACAAGCACAGGGAGAAGAAAAAAAAAAATCCAAAAAATAATGGTTATCCTGCCAAACGCTGCTGAGAAGTCAAGCAAGGTGATCCAGTGTTAGTTTTCCATGGCTATCATGACAAAGGGCCACAAAGTGTATGACTTAAAACAAAATAAATCTATTCTCTCACACTCCTGGAGACCAGAAGTCCAAAATGAAACTGTTAGCAGGACCATGCTCTCCCCAAAGGATCTAGGTGAGAATCTGCTCCATACCTTTCTTTTAGCTGCTGGTGTTGCTGCCCATCCTTGATGTCCTTTGCTTTGTAGATGCGTAACTTTAATCTCTGCCTCTGATACATTTTAATATCTGTGTCTCTGTTTTCTCTTCTTATAAAGAAATGAGTCATATTGGATTAGAGCCCACCCTCATTGAATATGACCTAATCTCAACTTTGTTACTTCTACCAAGACCCTATTTCCAAATAAGGTCACATTCACAAGTACCAGGAATTAAGACCTCAATGTATTGTTTTTGAGGGATTTATCAACCCACAGCAGATGATAAAAATGGTGCCATTGTTGTTGGCCAGATAAATGTCATTGGTTATTTTGGTGAGGGCTGTTTCAAAGGAGGGATGTGAGCAAATGTCTCACTGAAGTGGGCTGAGGAAAGAAAAAGGTGTATTAGTGAAGATAAGGAGAAACAACTGTTTTATCCCACATTTTAAAAATTGATATATAATAATTGTACACATTTTGGGGATACATATGATACTTTGATACTGTATACAATGTATAATGATCAAATCTGGGTAATTGGGATATCCATCACCTCAAAAATTTATTTTTTCTTTGGAGAAACAACTGGTTTTGAGGATTTTCACAGAGAAGTGCAGCATAAGACATTGAGTGGCAGTGGTGTGAGGTCTGGAGTCAAGGGAGTTTTGTTTTGCTCTGTTTTAAGATGAGTCATATTAAACCACGTTTTATGTTAATAGGAATGACCCAGTAGAGAGGAGGGTATTGGTGGTACAGGGGAGAAAGAGAATAATTGCTGCAGATAAGTCCTCTAACAAGGCAAATCTGCCAAGTAGCTTGGTGGATTTGGGTTCGGGAAGATGAGAAGCTCTGCTTTGAGTGTATTTATTATTTTCTCTACATTGTTGCTCTGGTGATCTTTATTACATAACTATGATTTTTCCTCAGAAAAGGTCCTAAATTTACCTTTTATGAGTATGCTAAATAGATAACATTTAATGGTAGTTTGGTGATCAATGATTTGAAAACTGGAATCTCATCAGACTTACAGCTTACTGACTCTTAAAAAATATGTAGTCATTTATTTGGGCCTTTGAATTTGTGATATTAATACAGTGGGTAGGATATATACCATTGTATCAAGGCTTATTTTTCAAAATCTGAAAACCAGACCCTGAATGGTTTTATAGAAAACTATTTACAATAGAATAAAACATTACTTTAGATAGATTTAATTATTCGTATCATAAGCTTACTTAAAAGCCATTTACTAAATACATAGGCATTTTAAGTAGTTCTATAAAATATGCAGTATTCATGAGATTTCTGTCTATTTTAGTTCACTGTCAGCAAAAACTACATGTGGGTTTTGTGAGGTCCACAGCTACATATGGCCAAACAGTCTGAACTCTCCAAGGGAAACAGCTATTTCCTAAGCATTAGGCTTTTCTACATAATGTGTGGATACAAAATAAGTGGAGAACTTCATTTGCTCCTGTTTTGTTTCATCTTGTTACAAGTACATACTAGAAAATTATCATACGGTTTTAGAACTGACATGGTTGACCTGCAAGGCCTAATATGACTTGAGGTACTAATTCCATAGCAATTTTCCAAGGTGATTTTCTTTAAGTGTCACTAGGAAATTAGGAGATTAGATTTGCTTTCCCATAGTCACTACTTTTTTTTTGTTTGTTTGCTTTTTGGAGGCAGGGTCTCACTTTGTTGCCTGGACGTGAGGGCAGTAGGATGATCATAGCTCACAGCAACCTCAAACTCCTGGGATCAAATGATCTTCCGACCTCAGCCTCCCGAGTAGCTGGGA
Source organism: Varecia variegata (assembly GCA_028533085.1). Taxonomy (NCBI): domain Eukaryota; kingdom Metazoa; phylum Chordata; class Mammalia; order Primates; family Lemuridae; genus Varecia; species Varecia variegata. The sequence continues at coordinate 928,174 of CM052454.1, forward strand.
CTACAGGCACTCACCACCATACCCAGCTAATTTTTCTATTTTTTTGTAGAAACGGGGTCTCGCTATCTTGTTCAGGCTGGTCTCGAACTCCTAACCTCAAGCGATCCTCCTGCCTTGGCCTCCCAGAGTGCTAGGATTACAGGCATGTGCCACCATGTCCGGCCACGACTTTTAATTTTGTTTTTAACTTTGGTGATCCCAGGTTTCAAGTGCTATTTTGTGCAATTGAGTCTTGCTCTGAGTGTCCTATTTCTCCCTCTTGTCTGATTGATTTATTAGTTTCCTCCACTTAGGCCTTGAGCTCGCTCTGCTATGGAGTCTGGAGCTCTGGAAAACAGCACTTCTGCCTGTCCGCATCCCCATGGGCCTCCGCCCTGTACTCTCAGTGTTCAGCTTATAGTACTATTTGCTTATTGTACACATTCATACCATTCCCACAGACACACTGCTTTGACATGTAGTCTCAGGGCTGTGCCCTGGAAGAGAATAAGGTTTTAGGAAAATTAAAACTTCGTATAACTTCTACTCAAAACATGAAAATTCTTGAAAATTATACTTCCTTTAAAGCTTTTGGTGGTTCATCGGTCAGATATTGTTGGCATAGTTTTTGTTTAGATAAATCCTGTTTTTTAAAAAGCTTGTATTAAGGTAGAGGTAATCTGATTTAATTCAAGAATCAACATAGTTTCATGAATGCCTTCCAATTTCACATATGTGTATATGCATAATATATGTATATATGTGTGCATGTGAATATACAAGCACATATATAAACACACACATTCCTTTCCTTACATCTTTCCAAAATACTCTTGTTTTAAATTACTATTCTGTTCCATCATTTAGTTTAGACAAAACATCGAACTTTATGTGTAATTTATATACAAAAATATTTAAAAGGATTTTTATTGTGTAGTGCTTCAAATGAGTATTTTTCCTAGTAATATAGCTGTTTAGTTTTATTTTAAATGTGAGCCATTCATGTGTGAAATGTTTCCACCTCATGCCTCACGTATTTCAGATTTAAAACTTCTTAAAAGATGAAAATGAATAACTTACCATTTCCTTCTCATTTGTAAGCAGATTTATTGTTTCCCGAGTAAATGTAGTTTTCTGATTGCTCATGCTATGAAGCTTTTAACACTGCCACCACGGCGAGGCGTTTATAAACCGTGTGCTTCTGACAAGTGCTCGGCAAAGTGTATGAAACAGATCTGGCTTTGAATATCCACAAGCTCACATCTGAGACAAACGACAGTGATTCAAGCAGATGTAAAAAAAATTCACAGAAAATGGAACTCATTGTGTGCATATATGAGATATTAGAAAATGCATTTTTCAGAAAAATTAGTGAAAAAGTTATAGGAATTAAATATTTAGACGAAACTGAGACTAAGGGGATATTTTCCCCTTTAATCTCCAGCAATGTTGCAATAGGAACGGTAGAATTACAGAGGACGCTTGAGTGAAGACGTGCATCTTGAGAGCACTTCATGTGTGTGGTAGAGATCAAGGAACATCTCTGAGGTCAAGACGTGATAACTGTATGAAGATGTGACTAGATAGAAATTATAGCAAAGAGGTAAAATGGGTTATTCTGAGATAATAAGTCCCAATTTCTTTCTAGGTATTTACATAGTAGATCAATCTGTTTTCTCTCCGACCTTGGTGTCTATGACTTATTTATCTTACAGTTTCACTACTTTCTTCTGACTTCTGAACTCAGTCTCTTTCTTAGGCTGATCATCTTATATCTCCAGTTGACTTGTATCTCTCCTATTATATACATTTTTCCTTTCGTGAATCATCCAAACCTATAAACTCACTGACTGTATGTGTCTTGATACCAAAACAGAGATTTAAGTATTTTCTGTTCATCTATTATTTGATTTTTTTTAATTTGTCATTAAACAAATAAGGATAGCTGACCAGGCATTGTATGGTATATACATATAGCTCCTTGGAATATAAAATGAGTAGCAAGTGCCTATGGAGAGTTGCTTGGGAAAGAAGTGAGTCATCAAGCATAGAAATAAAAGCAACATTGCAGCTGTGACAGGTGCTATGAAGGAAAAACACAAAAAGCTCTGATTGTGTGTAAGTGGGTAGGAGGATGATGTGATCAGATTTTCAGACAGAAAACATCAGTGTGGCTTTAGTATAGGGAATAAATTGGAGAGAGGCTAAAGCAGATGCCAGAAGATAAATTGCAAAAACGGATAAGCAAAGATGAGATGATAATTTGGATCGGAAAGATTATAGAGAAGATGAAGAGAGGAAACTGATCTGAGAGCTATTCAGAAGGTACACTTGGCAGGATGTAGTGACAGGAAATGGTCAAGGAGGGTGTTGGAGGCAGAGGGAGTGGTCTGCACAGCTGGGCAGACGGCGGTCCACTCTCTGAGATACTGGGCACGGGGAGATCAGGAGTGGGGTGCAGAGATCATGTGTCCGAGTCTTGACATAATTGAGTTTGAGTTGTCTTTGGCAAAAGAGCATGTGCAGATGTTAAGTAGGTAGCTGGAGAAAAAGATCTCCTGAGCTCTACTTCAATGTTTATAGTAGTGACATCCACTGGGCGTCGGGCAGGTGGGTGGGGGAGGAGGGGTGCGGTGCGCACTGTCTGGGGGACGGGCACGCTTGCAGTTCTGACTCCAGCAGGGCAAAGTCAATATATGTAACCTCAACATTTGTACCCCCGCAATATTCTGGGGAAAAAAAAGATAGATTTGAATGATAATTTAGGTTATATGTATATTTAAATTGTGATCATTATTGAATAATTTTTATAATCATCATTTGAAATTTCTTGTCTTTGGTGCATTCAGTAAATGTAGAAGAAAGTGAGGGAGGAAGGAAGGAAGAAAGAAAAGAAGAAAGCCAGGTAGGCTAGTTCTTTTAGGAACAGGGTTCTCTTTGTAAGTAAAAGAGGACAGAGACCTTCCGGTCAAGATTATGATTGCCTTTACTTACCAAATTTCTACTGTGAACTTTTTAAGTCTTTCAGAAGCCAGCTTAAATATCACTTCCTCAAGAAAAATATAACAAATAGAATATTAAATATTTTTATTACATGGTCCATGGTACCCTAAATTTCATGACATCTAAAGTTTTTTTCATCCCCCAATACCTGTCTCTTCTGATAGACAAGAAGCAAAGAAGTACTAAACAGATTGTGTCTTGTTTGTTAATGTATTCCCTGCTTCACAAGGATGTCTAGGTGCTCAGCAGTTTTTAAAAGCAAAAAGTAGGGGGAGAGAAGAAGGGAACATGACAGAGAGACAGAGAGGAGAGAAAGGGAGCATGGGGGAGAGAGAGAAAGCAGGGACAGCAAGGAGACATGGAGAGGAGAGGAGGGAAGGGGAGGAGGAAGGTCGATGATGCCAGGGGTTAGAGCTTGGACATCAGGAAATATGTGAAACTGGATTGTAAGACAGATTTTAGAAAACCTGCTGAGATATAAGAATTTCAAAAGTTTCTGAATTCACAAATCAGGGAGACTTTGTGTTCTTTTCCATAAAATCAAAGCAGTTGATGGTGATAGCTCAGCTTCTGGCTGCAGGGTGAGAGCTCAGTGTTGGAAGGGCACCGGTTCAGAGTGAGGATTGCTTTGAGGACTCGCATTGTAATTTAAGGTGTGCACAGAGGACTGGGAAATGTGTCACTGTAAAGGTGAAATACCTGCTTTTTATTACTTAATGCTGTGGGAATAGAAATTTAATCATGGTCATGAATCTTTCATAGCGGGGCCAGCTTGGAAATTACGCTGAACTAGGAGCCCATGCATGGTAACAATGCAAAGGTTCCACGAAGTAGTTTCGCTTATTTTTATTTTAGATTAGAATGGAATGTAGTGGAGACATTTACAGAGTGTTTCCTAGCTAAAATTTATTTTTAATTCTACTACATTGTAATTATATATATAATTATAATGTGGATATCTTCACATTAAAGAGATGTGCTATCTTAATCTTTATACCATTCACAAGTGTTGTCAAACCTAAATAATTAGGAAAGAGATTGTTCAATTTATGAGCTTCTTGTGTCTTCTATCTCACTATTGTATCCTTTTTGGGCCACGTGTCTCTTGTTTTCAACAACATTAGAAAGTGCGTTTATAAAAGAAAATCTTGCAAAATTCAAATGATTAATGAAAGCTTGCATATTTTCGTTCATTTTACTTAGTAGTCTTGTACTTGACAATATGCGTGACTGATAACTGATTCCAATAGTACCAGAAGACGAGGTTCAAATTATACTTTTTTTTTTTTAATTTCAGAATTACGAGGCTACAAATGTTTAGGTTACATATATTGCCTTTGCACCGTCTGACCCAGACCTACAAATGTGCCCATCCCCCAGACAGTACACACTGTACCCATTAGGTGTGAATATACCCATCCCCTCTACCCCTTCCTACCTGCCTGACACCCTATGAATATTCCTTCCATATGTGCACATAAGTGTTGATCTGTTAGTACCAATTTGATGGTGAGTACATGTGGTGCTTGTTTTTCCATTCTTGGGATACTTCACTTAGTAAAATGGGCTCCAGCTCCATCCAGGATAATACAAAAGGTGTTAGTTCACCGTTGCTTTTTGTGGCTGAGTAGTACTCCATGGTACACATATATCATATTTTATTAATCCACTCATGTATTGACCGGCACTTGGGTTGTTTCCACATCTTTGCAATTGTGAATTGTGTTGCTGTAAACATTTGAGTGCAGATGTCTTTCTTATAGAATGTCTTTTTTTCATTTGGGTAGATGTCCAGTAATGGGATTGCTGGATCAAATGGTAGATCTACTTTGAGTTCTTTGAGGTATCTCCATATTACTTTCCATAGAGGTTGTACTAGTTTGCAGTCCCACCAGCAGTGTATGAGTGTTCCTATCTCTCCGCATCCTTGCCAGCCTCTGTTGTTTTGGGACTTTTTGATAAAAGCCATTCTCACTGGAGATAAGTGATATCTCATTTTATACTTTAGATAGGAGAATTTGTTAACACGTGGAATATACCTCACTTGGATTTCCTCTCTCAATTTATTGAAGTGAAATCAAAGGAAGCTGATGCAGCTCATACCTTGAAGAAGCAACTGGCAGAAAGCACTGCTTATGGAAAAGTTTCCTTTACAAGTTAGAAAAACATTTTGGCTTCATTTTATGTATATACTCCACTCCAAGGTCTATTGCTACTGTTTTCCGAATTACTCACTGGTTTGATGAATGGCAGTTACAAGCAGTGCGTTTATTGCAATGTACAGATGTTGATATTTTCCATGATTTTCTTGGAGTAAATGGAAGGCTTTAATTTTGGTAAAAAAAAACTCAATTTAGATGTAATAAAAGAATTTAGATTTTCACTTTTTAAATATCTATACAACTCTTACATTTTTATTCTTACATTTTAAAGAAAGTTTGTTTAAAAAACTTGTCTTCTTTGGCATTGATATAAAGCAGATGTTACCAGTGGGATGAAGCCAGGAGGTTTAATGAGTAATAACAGAGAGTTAGGAACAGAATAATCATGTTGAGGGTCAGAAATGGGTTAGAATCCTTTTGTAAAACTGGGTAGCACTTGTAGTGTGTGTGTGTGTGTGTGCGTGCACGCACACAGGTGTGTATGCATGCAGAGAGAGGGAGGGAAAGAGGATGACTAAAAGGAGGTGAAAAGAAGGAAATGTTAGATGAAAATGTTTCATGATAAAATCCAGTTCTACAAATGACTTGGGATTACTGAAATCCACAGTATGTGACACTGTTAAATCAGGGCTTATAACTCAATATAAAGGGATGTGTGGATGGATTCCTTGGAAGATTTTCCAAGGGCTTTAGTATACATATATTTGCTATTTGAGCACCTTCCTATGCCCACAAATGTAAGATTTAAAAAAAATAAGTTTACATTATTTTAAATAATGTGACTTTGTGTATAATTATTAACACTAGCAAAACTTCACAGTTAAATCTGAATAACATTCATAATTATTAAAGAAATTTTTTTCTCTGATATTATTTAGCTATGTTAAGGAAATCTTTATAACTGTGTCATGCTGTTCATGAAAAGATTTCTAAGGTCAGGAAACTATGTAGTGAGAGAAGGAAGCTATTTGTGGGGAGAGTATCCTTTTATAAATGTTTCAAAGTTTGGTTTATAGTGTTTTTTTATTAAAGTGTAAGGATTACTTAGACATTTTTCTTGATGTTGGATTATATCATTCAAAAATTTCTTTAATATCGTATAATTTTAAGCAATCCAGAGTAATAAGTGCTAATGTTATTTTCACTTCGTTTCTTTTTTGTAAAGGGCCAAAGTAATAATGGGATATATAATTATTTTTTCATGGCACATTTAATGTTTACAGCTTCTCCTGTTTTTTGTTTATATGACATTTGTGGAATTTTTTACAATAGCTAATTTTTTTTCCTAAGTGAAGTAACTCAGGATCTAATAGCTATTTTATTTTAACAGTATGTTTTGGTGGCTTTCCAGGGTTACCTAGCCTATCTGTATATTTGCTTGTGTATATGCTACATTCTATAAGTTCTTATGCTCACACACCTGTGCCTGCTAATAGATTTTTGTCTGGTAAAATAATAATTTTGCTTGAATAGTCTATAAATGACCCTCAAAGTGGTAGAGTGAAAAGAATCCAAAAGTTCTAAACAGTGTTTGAACAAACCACATGCACTTTAGTAGTTCTGTCCTTCTCCAAAATTATATCTGGGCCCCATTTTACCCATGGGGAGGTTCCTAAGACTTTAAAAAAGGCTAAATAAAGAAGGCTCACCAGTGACTATAGATTTTCAGACAATTTGCATACTTAATCTTTATACTTTATAAATTAGTTTTAAGTAATTTATTAATTGAAGGGATTCCAGTTCCTATTTGTATCTCCTCTCTCTGATCACATTAACAACTTCTTTAATTTAAACTCCACAAATGACACTCCACAAATGACACCAGTGAGGAGTGGAGGGAAATGGGAGTCTGCCCTTTGTTCATGGAAAACATCGCACTGATTTCGCTGGAGTGAGTATCATGAACTCACTGGACGACCGACCTGGACATAGTACTCAAGTGGCGTGAAAAGATTCACATTTAAGGAAAAGAGAGCAAATTCAACAAAATGTTATGACAATTTAGTGCCTCCAGAGAAATAGCTACTTCTTGTTTTACCTTTCGTTCTGTCTTGTATCTTTCCTGTGACTCCATCACATTCGTCCTCGGGTTAGTAATGCACACTTACATCTTCTCTCTTTTACGATTTTAACTGTCTTAAACTTAGTTTCGTAGCGCAGCACCTTAAAAATAATAATACAGAATGTATGCCGGTTTGTCAAATCAATATAATGTAAGGAATATTTAAGTTTCCATCAGAATGGACCTAAAATTACAAAGTTCTCTAAGACCTTATGTTTGATCTTATGAAATGGACAGAGCCCCTTTGTACCTACAAACCTGTCACTCAGGTTCCATGCTAATAAAGCTCTTTATACCCAGACTGCTATCGCAGGTCTAGTTGTTAGCCCAGACCCTCAGGGCGAGAGGCTTCGTCAGTCAGGGTTAGATTGCTCGGGGTGGCCTGTAACCATTGAGTTATTATCAGTTGTGGGATGAGCCGGCCTCACCGTTTGCAGTTTCACGAAGCTGTTCTATCAACTCTCCAGAAGGAAATGCAAACAAGTGGGTTCCAAGCTCTTTTAGAGCACACTGTGAATCTTTGAGACTTCCTGGCCAAACGTAAACCGCAGGACCACATGACTCGACTCCCTCGAGACGGTCGTGTTATTCCTGTCAGACTCTTCCTCCCTCGTTCATCAGCTGGGACCTTTCGTTCCTTTTAAAGTCGTGGCCTTTCAAGTAGGGGTGAAATTACACCTGTCAGTCATAACCGTTCCCAGCGCTGTCCATCATTCTATCATTTCACAGAAGAAATTAAAAGGAAGCCCGGCCCATTCCACATTCAGTTAGCAGCACCTGTCTTCTTTCTCTGCAGTTCTGTGGAATACCTTCCAGTCACATAATTGTTGAGAGAAGTTTTTAAAAATGTTCACTAAATCAGGGAACATATGGGAATGTTGGGCAAATTAGCTTCCACGTGAGCTATCCATTATATTCAATACCTGCGTTAAACTTATTTGACAGAAAGATTTAACTGTATATACGATCTACAGCGGCAATAAGAATGTGCCCTTTAGCGCACTTGTTCTGTTTATTTTTCCTGCGTTACACTCTGATGACTTTGTGGTTGCCCATAACCACAGGGCAGGTGCACCTGCGCAGCCAGCGTTTTATTTACATAGAGAACAAAGTTAATGTTTCTCAAATCTGGGCCACACCTGGGTAGGGACATGAGTAGGAAGCATGGTTCAAATCAGAACGGCAACTTGCTTTTAGCCTGATATTTAACCCCCTCTGAGCAAATTCTCCTGAGTTCTCCTGGAAGTTTTGAGGACATGGTCTCTTGACTCCCCGTTAACTGAAGGATGAAGGGGAGCTGGCAGACTGAACACATTACCTGTAGGCCCTGCTGCTCACCGTGGCAGAAATGAGAATAACGGAGCTGTGTTGTCACTGCTCACACCGTACGTTGTCCCAGGCAGAGAATTCTTTAAATGCAAATGTGTCTGGCTTGATATGCCTGGGTGTGAGGGCAAATGATCTGATCTGTGTCCTGACCCTGAGCTAGAGGAGTGAATGTTGTGTGAACTTCACAAATCTCCAACGACAGCCATGCTCTAAAGCTTTGTTGTTTTGTTGGTTTTGATCCCTCAGAGAAAAAGTATGTGCCAGTTGCTTGTAGATTAGTGATGCAGTGAAGACTACATGAAAACAATTAACCGTCCACAACTATTAGCAAAACATCATGTTTTCTATTTCCAGGACTCCAAGGAAATACACAATTTCTCTATTTCTATAGCCTGTTTCTTATCCTCTATATTCTCTTTGATTCTTCCTCTAAAGGAGAAAAATAGCACAGTGAACTGGAAAACAGAGCCTAAAACTTAATGAGAAAGATGGATTGTCTCAATTTGTTACTAAAGAATGTATCTCAAAAGCACAATGCTTATTTAACTTCTCTGGAAATGATTGTATGTTCTGTCCTTAGAGCTTGAAGAGAAACAACCTACAGTATCTATTTCAAGCCCAATCAACTAGTATACTTATTTATAGAAACACCCCCATCCATGTATAGGGCTGGGGATGAACCATTATTTAATAACTGTGTTTTGTGAAATCTCTATGTCTATAAGTGATTTGAGAAATTGAAATATCCCTATGTGTGTCCCCAAATTATCCTTATATTAAGTAATTTTCGGTGGTTTAAAGTGTGCCAGTAATACTTCCACTTGAGGTTCTGCTTGACACTTTCAAGTCTCTGAATTAAGCGTGTAGTTCTTAATTAAGTAGTTCAAGATGGTTTCGAACATCCCAAACCCTAACCCTGTGGACTTGGGCTCTCACTTTCATTGAGCACATAGTTCTTAACAAGCTTGATTATCTGTTTTATTCAACTTCAAAATATGGGAAGCATCAAACGGATCAAGTACACCAGTGAGAAGGGGAAGACAGACAGCTCAGGAGAGAAAGGAAAAGAAACAATAGCGTGCTGGGCACGTCATGAAACTCTCTCATGTGTGTCAGCACGTGTGATTCCACACGACCCTACGTGAGGTGTGTCCCTTATTTCACAGGTGGGTGAGCGAGGCACGGGGAGCTGTGCACTTTCCCCAAGTTGGTCAGTGGCAGAATTGGGATGTTGTTAACTCAAGATATTTTATCTTGACTCATGGTGAATCTTTTCAGGGATGACATAAGTCATCTATACCAGTTTAAATATTTTCTAGTGTATCCTGTTGGAGCAAGAAGCAGAGAATTCCTTTTAGAAGAGTCCACAGAGGTGGTAAAACATACAGAGCTTTGACACAAAGTTATTGGCATCACATCTTTTGTGGAACCTCTTATTTTCTAACAATAATTAATGCGTCATTTTACTTTTTGTCATCGTTGCCTGAGTCATTTAACTCTAAAACTGATGTAGCACCTGTATTAGCTTAAACAAATTTAAATAACTCATTTAAATAATTCATTATAAGCAAAAATTACATTCTTTCATTCTTTCTGTAGAACTAGGTCACACACATAATGCCAGTCAAGACAAACAGCAGCACTTGTCCCTCCCCACCCCCATCTCCTGCACCCTGTGTTTGACTGATGGGCATGCTTTCCACAGAGCAGTGCTGTACAAAATGCAGCCTGTCACTTGCATCAGAATCACCTGTGTTGATTTTGTGGCAAGGCTGACCACTGAATTAGGTCATCTGGAATTGGGCTTAGGCTCATTAAAGTTTGGGACCCACTGCTTTTCAGTTCAACATCCTTTCCCTTTGTACTTTGAGACGGCACTGCTCCGCAACTGGCTGCCTTGCACAGCTCATCTGTACCTGCAGAGACTGATGCTCGCACAAAATACTGTTGGCTGAGACAAAGATGATGGAGAAAACACACACCTCTCTTCAGTTTATAACTCTGATCACTCCGAGCTTTGTTCTTCCCTGTACCTTTGTCACAGGAAAGCGGGCAGGGCCTGTGTTTGGTTCATTCTCTGCAGCTTATCTTATGCATTATGACTGTTTTCCAATTAGTATGGAGTTGGGTTTGATTCTTTGAAACTGTAGTTTGTAAGCACCTGCTTTGTCTGTTAAGTACACTTGTAATTTTATACTACATTTTCCCTGTCTGTGTACATAACACATCATCCATTTTCAAGTTAAATTTACTCCAACAGAATGTTGGTATCAGTTTTCACTGAAATTATGCTGTTGTTTTTATCTTAATGGGAAAGGTTTTGATTAAAAGTAACTGCTACTTAGAAGATTTTAAGTCTTTAAGGAATAATTCAAAACAAATAGAAAATGTATTCCTGAGAGAAAGTATCCTAAGAGGTTTGTCTGTGTGACTAATAATGACCTGGTCTCCGTAGCTCTATATTTAATAGAGATGACAGACAGTTCATGCCACTGGTGGGGCACGCACTTTAAATTAAGGTGCTTCTATTGAAAAGAAGACCTTGATCTAACGGGCCTCCCAGAGGCTGTAATTAGAGACAATGGCCTTGATTCCATGTGGGTAACGGAGAAGAACCAAGACCGGGTGCTGGGCTGGAGGAGCATGTGTCCTGGGTGTGCCGGGCAGCCTGGCTGTCTACTGAAAGGTTGGGAGGCAAAGTTAATGCAGTTTGGTTGACAGAGAAATTAGAGGACTTGGGACAATGCTTTTTCTTTTCTGTTCTTTTTTAACTTGAAAGATTAAATGGTGACAATTGGTGGCAATGTGTTGCTTTCTGAATGTGGTTACAAATCTTGAATTTCGATGAGTTAGTCCCATTTATTAAACAGTTTGTGAAAACATTGCTTACATGTGTTGTTAAAGTGCTGTTTGAGGTTGACGTGGTTTGCAGTGGTATCTGGTCAGAAGAGAAAAACATGATTTTAATGTTAACATGCGAGAGACACCTTTGGTTGCATTTGTACCCAACATTGTAAATCAGTATATTTAATCATAGCTACAGGTTTCCTATTAATTCATTGATATAGTTAAATGTTTATCAGCTAATCCTATTTTAAATACCCTATTATATTGCAGATTTAATATAATCTCAGTGGTTAAGAGTTTTAAAACTTCATTGAAACTTAAATAATATACTTTACTTGAAAATCTCTATATTTTTATTGCATTTATTCTGTCTTGCCCTTTATGCAGCCAATACATTTTGACTAATACTGAGAACTGAAGCTGCTAATATTTACTAATCTGAGCAAATTAGTTTACTAGGCTTGAGGAGCTCTGATTTGAGCTTAGGGAACTGCAAACAATCAGAGTGCAGAATTTGGAAATCACTGGCTATCGACTGGTCAGACATTGTTTGTTGGCTAGGTAAACAGTGATAAGAAAACAGACTTGTACAAGTGCAAAGTAAATAACAATGTACCTACTTTTACTAATATTTCTATCTACAACAAAGTATTATGGGTTACTGGAAGTCAACCTTATTTACAAAGTAAAGCTTTAAGAATATTTTAATACCTAACTGCAATTATGTCTACTTTGGATTAGAAAGGTGATACCACTGATTCACGCTAAGGGAGGTATGCATCTTGATACTTCTAGCAAGATAGTTTAGAAGTAATTTACTTCTTCCCTATTTCCCTGAGCAACCTCTGCAAGACCTTTAGGGAAAATGAAGACACTTGTGTTGTACGAAGCCATGTTATTGCTTGCAGGCCTGCAGCTGAGTGGGTGTCTGGCCCTCAGTAGCTCCTGTACGGTATAGTCCCTTGGGATCACCCTCAACACCATTTTGTCAGCTGTCAGGGAGTTGGGAATTGGCCTTAGTTGTCCGCTGCTTAGTCACACGCCCTCTCCAAGGAAGGGAAGCTCTTTCCTCTCACGGGTCAATACAACCTCAGATGTCTAAGAATCAATTTCACCTAAAATGTTAACAAATATTGCATTGTAGTGTATCATATCCTATTGCCAAGTAAGTTTTGCTTGTGTGTTTTCCCAACTAAACTGTAAAGTTTCATGTGTGCATTTACGGTGCTCAGTATAAGGACCGGAACCAGGCCAAAGTGGCTCTTCTTTGCCCCAAAACATACAAAAAGTTCAGTCTGAAGCTAAACTTACCGGCTGTGTATGCTAATACTACATATAATAAGAGAGCTTCAAAAAACTATACCGTTTTATGTATAAATTCTTGCATACATATATGTATACTTTTATATGCATAAATGGAATTTCATACATACATGCATTTATTATGTTACATATATACATAAATATATTAATACCTAATATCCCCGAGTTGAAAGGACCACAGAGATCATCTAGTCCCAACTGTATTTCACAGATGAAAAACCACAAGCCGGTGAAGAAAAGTGACTTTCCCAGGGTCCCCGTGCAAGTTAACAGCTAAGATGAGGCAGCCGGGACTTTGACGCCCAGGCAGGGCTCATCCCACTGACCACACGTCCTCCTGGGGGCCCTAATATGTGGGTTAGTCAACACTCACGACACTTCTCAGAGCCGTGTGAGGCACTGACAGTCTTAGCGTACTGGCAGGTCAGAGATGTAAATATGTCACTGAACAGTGCATACAATTCTAAGGAGAATATGAGCAGAATATAGGACATCCTTAGAAAGCCGTGATCAGATATGCGTGTATATATGTCTATCTACATTTTATGTTATTACTTGTTTTAAGAGTTATGAATACTAAATTTTTAATAAATTAATAATACTGGTGAAGGTGCCAAGATGCATTGCTAATGGAAGCAAACCTTGGCACAACATGTTTAGAAAGTCGTCTATCTCTGCACAAACTGAAATGCACACAACCCTTGATTCTGCGATTCCCACCCTTGAAACTATCCATAGAATAGCATTTTAGAGAGATATGGATGAGGGTATAAAAACACTATTTATAGCATCAAAAAGGTAAAGCAAGTAAAGAAAAGCTAGGTGGTCCATCATTAATGGAATGGTAATTTTGAAATGTAATGGAATTGTGAGTATCAATTAGGCCCTTGGAGATATGCCACAGGAGGTTAAGTGCTGCATGGAAGGGTTTGGGAGTGTCTCTATTTTAGTGGCCAGGTTGTGTCTATGAAATACGTCATCTGCACCTGCACTTGCTCAGAATCATGGTAGATATCTTCGTTAATTGAAAAAGAATCTCATTCTTTCCTCTTTCAGAGTCTCATTTTCTTTGGGCCAATTACCAGCCCCAGCTTCCCGGCTGTGAGAGGCCTGCATGCCCTGCCATCAGCTTAGCTTTCTGTTCTTTAGCAGAGCGAGAAGGAATGACTTGCTGTGAACTTACTAAATGCTCAGTCTGGTTCACGGTTCCCTGGTCCACTTCCCTGCGATCATTTCAGATGACTCAAGAGGGCTGAGTCTGAAGGGGAATATTTTCCAATCCTATCATTGAGATTTAGTAAAAGTACTTCAGACATCCATTACGAGTGGCGGACTGCCTTTCCTTTACGACACGGGGTCCACTTGCCGTCTGTGGCGAATGTATCTTGCTCTTGCTCTGTAATCCTGTCTCCCTCTCCTCAGTAAACCTTGTTTCGCGCTTACCTTGAAAAAAACAAAAGAGCAGCAGACATGAATTCCCACCTAATGATAAAGTCACCCCTGCGTAAAAGTGCCCATGATGATAGTTGATAACACAGCAGTGAATCAGTCCGATCAGGGAAGGGCGCAGAGCGAAGGACTGAGGGATAGCAAGTCTACCTTTAAAACCACGAGGAACATGTAGGGTGAGCACCTCCATATGCCCTTTGCTTGTGGGACCAGAACTTTTAAGAGAGGAAGGAGTCACTAGAAATTGTTTTGCTGCATCTCTTGGCCCACATGAGTCTAGTCAGTAGCTGCAATTTAACAATCTGCTCAAAGCAGTTAATGAAAAACATGTAGGCTCACTTTTTCTTACTTTCTAAAGGGAACATATAGCCATTAACCCAAAGAAATTATAGAAACAAAAGAAAATAATACTCAAAATTGAAGGAATAAAAGGGATATTTGTGATTTATGGTAGGCTGCGTATTGTATAGGGGGTCCTCAAAGGTGATAAATAAGGATGCAGGGTGAAGAAACTCTAATAATGTGTGAAATTTCTCATGGTCATGGCTGAAATTCAAGTCTGGAAGGAATAAGCTTACTCTTTGAGGTGTTTGAATAAAAAAATAAAAGGTAGAGCAAGGTATACTTCTTGGAATTAAGAGGTAAGAGGTACAGCATAAAGATAAGCTTTTTTAATTAAAAAATTGTTAATCTGTAACATGTAAAAATTTTATCTCGTGAACATGTAAATAAAGAGAGTAAACATTTTTTCTCAAACAATGAATAGTTCTGAAGGACAAGTTAGCAAGTAAGTAATTTGATAATAATTCAATAGAATCCTTTCAAGTTCATGGTCATGAATTCCCATATTCAAAAGTGTGTCATGGATCCAAAACAGTTGACAACCTCTACTGTGTTAGGGAAAAAATGAAGGGATATATAAGAACCATTTAGAAGTAATATGATATGAAGTAAACATCAATTGATTCTTAGAAAAAATAGAAACATAAATGAAAATTATATAAAATTTATGTAACAGTAGTTGAGGCAGAGGAAAAGGTGTTCTCTCTAAAGGAGCTTGCAGCCTAATTAGCCACATGAACTCTGATGATTTCCATGATTTTTATAACTTCTAAACTAAAAAATGCACTAAAGTAATTCTTTCTCAATCCAATAGAGGATAAAGTATCCACAGTAGAGTAGATTTTTACTTAGTGTAATAAGAGTAGGATATACTATATTGTAAATAAAATAAACTATTAATTATAAGAACTCAAAAGAAATACTTTCCAATAGTGGAAATGCAATAAAAATTTTATGTAAAGCACACGTGAAAACCATGCTAAAAATTATTCATTAAAAATAGAGTAAGTTCATATATGTAATATGTATTACGTGGTCTGTGCCTATCCATCAGTTTTTGAAGTTATTCAGAAATCAAGGACAATTTTAAGTAGTTGAATATTTCATTTTATTAGATGGTCATTGTTATATCTGAATGTGTGAAAATACAAACAAGATATAAAAGGATTACGTCCACAGTATTAAAACTCATACAGAAACAGTTTACTCCCAAAGTAACTATTTGGGAAAGATGACCACTTTTGAATTTGAACTTTATTCTGATATGTTAGGAATGAATCGTGTGTCAAAACTCATTGAATCAAAGTGCCATCAAAGTGGCCTGCTCGAGGTGCAGTCGCAGGGGGCACTGAGGGACCTTCCTTTTGGAGTTGACATCTTATTTCCCTCGCATGTTTTCTGCTAACTAAACTTCCTGCTTAAGACACATGGAATGTTCTGAATACATTTAATGTTGGAGAACATTTAATGACTCATTTTCATGATCTTTATTATTCTCTTCACTACTAAAAGAAGGAAAGAAGAAACCAATAAGGGAAGAAAACATGTATTTATTATATATGTGTGCCAGTCACCTGACTAGATGCCCTATATATGTTATGTATGTAGAATATAGTTAAAGATTGAGTAGATACTCAATACTCTTGAAGGACTGAATACAGTAGTTTAGCTTCTGTCATCTCCAAACACTGTAGTCAATAACAAGGTGTTTACTAAGCACCTGTTAAAACTCTTAGTCTCTGTCACCTGTCACTGGCTGTGACAGTTGATTTATTTGTCTATTTAAAGTACCTTTCCACACGTGTATTTTATGTTTAGGCCTATATTACGTTGTGTCTAATATGATGATTATGTATTATTTCTTACATCATCATAATGGGCTAAGCTGGCTGGAATTGAGGGAATTTGTCACAATGCTGTTTGTTCATTTTCCACTGTGAAAATGACTAAATTATCTTTAAAATTACTATTTTTCAATTTCCATGGAAGCATGTTGATGTATTAATGAAAATACCATCAACAATCAGAAGCATTGAGAGAATAAGATGATACAGAGTTGTGGAAACATTTTTTAAATACGTGATATAAAAAAGAAGGCATTGTTTTGTCATTGTTCTTGTTGTTAGATTGGTAAATAGGTTGTTAGAAAGGTAAATATGTTCATGAGTTACATGTATGGAAAATGAATTTTAAAAATCCACCCGTCGGCACACATTTGACACAGCCATTGCACGCAGAGCACAGGCATCAAGGCTGCGCAGGGAATTTACAAACACAAGAATCTTTGGGATTGTGTGTGTGTCACCACCTGTGCTCGGTGGCACCAGGAATACAACGTGCAACTCTGTTTATGGGAGGAAAATCAGTGAATGACTCAGAGAAGAACGAAAAGAACAATTTGCTGGAAAGGGGGTGACCACGGAGGTGCCAGGGTTGGCACGGTGATGAAGGAGATGTTGCTTTGCTTTTGGGGACGGCAGACAGATTTCTGTAAAGGCTTTGCAGTTGAGAGCTGCAGTGATTTCCTCCAAATACAGCCATATGACAGTTTTGATATTAACTTAACACATCTTTCATTTGTGTTTTGGATTCTCTGTTCTCTAATTGGGTGAACTTAAACTATGTTACTGTTGCTTTAGGATGATGGCTTAATTCCTGATGCCATGCTGATAAATTCAGTTCAGTCTGCTTACTCCTGCCATCGTTCTCATCACCCAGTTCAATTAGTTCTCTGAGGTCATCTTTAATCAACTTGACACTGACTGAATGACGATCTCTCCTGTCTCTTTTGTCTACTGAAATCTGTTCCCTACAGAAAGTCAGCAGGGCTCACTCTGGAATGAAGCAGATCTGGGTTTAAATTTTGGCCTAGTCACTTTCTAGCTGTGAGATTTTGGCTGTTTAACCTCTCTAAACCTGATCTATAAAGTAGGAGAAATGATGTCTGCCTTTTGCAGTTGGTTGATTAATATAAGGAAAACCGTATAGCGGAAGTATGTGGAGTGCCTGGCAGACAGAGATTATCTCAACGGTTGAAGCTGCTGTTTTTGTGACTGCTACGTGCAGGTCTTGTACTCTCGTGACAGCTCTATCTTTTTTTTTTTTGTCACCAAGGGAGTAACTTTAGCAGTCACTGACACCCTTTATTAATAATCCTTAATGGGTATTCCAGTAGAGTGCTTCTCTCCTTCAATTATTGCCTTAAATATATAGCATGTTATGAAAAAAAGAATATTCTTTTCTAGGATTCAGTTACAGGTGAGGGTCTCCACTCAATTTTCTTTAAGATGATTTGAATGTTGCCACTTGAAGGTAACTTTTTTACTTTTTCCCCCGATGGGTAGGCTTGGATTACTGAACACCTTTACCCAAGCAGTTATAATGTGAAATTTTATGAATGATTAAATATCAGGGTCATTAAAAATTGTTTTTGGGTACACCAAGTAAAAAGTTCAACTCATAGTTAAAAACAAACTTACTGTCTCCCTCAAATATTTTCTTACCTAAAATAAATATTTTGTTATGTTTCACTGTTTCTTATATGACAGTTTCTAACATCTCTGCCTGTTCTTTGCACAATTCTCTGGACATAGTCACTTGTTGGTTTAGCAAAAGGATTCCAGCTACTGGGTTGGAAGAGGTCTATTCTATTGGGTTTAAAGATGGATCATCACAAACACGCATTGAGTGTCTACTGTGTAGGAGGCGTTGGTTCAGACATCGGAAATCCTGGGGTGAATGAGACAAAGACTCTGGAAGGGCTTAGTTATATTAATTATTTGTTTACAAAAATTCCTTTACAAATATGTAATACAACATGGTAAATGCTTCACCTCAACTGTGATTCAGGTGTTGGGGCATGCAGAAAGAAAAATATTCGGCCTGGGTCTTAAAAGAAGTAAGAATTTTCCAGGCCATCACTGGGGAAATGAGGGCTGCTGAGGGAAATGTATTAGGGAAAAAAGGAAGTATTTCGGGCTAGAGGAGCCAATGGGAAGAAAGACCTGTAGTGACTGAGTGACGCGCAGTGTTGGGAAAGTCTTGGTGGACGGCAATACTGTGCAGGAAACAGAGATGGAGAATAATGTCGTGTGGGGGCAGATTAGTTTACCTGTACACACACATGAGAAAAAACACACTTGTTACTTCTCAACACACGATGAGAAAGAAAATCTTTCGATAATAGGTGTGTATTTTCAGCTTTCTTTGCATGCATTCAACACTGCAAGATCATAGAACTAAAAGAAAATGTATTCTCAAGTATACAGAAATTTAACTATTTTCTAAGATACCACTGATGGAATTTTTTTTTTTTGTTTTTTTTTTTTTTGAGACAGAGTCTCACTCCGTTGCCTGGGCTAGAGTGACTGCT
>CM052454.1:947141-988354 GCA_028533085.1 Varecia variegata
GTAGCTGGGACTACAGGCATGTGCCACCATGCCCGGCTAATTTTTTCTATATATATTTTTAGCTGTCCATATAATTTCTTTCTATTTTTAGTAGAGACGGGGTCTCGCTCTTGCTCAGGCTGGTCTCGAACTCCTGAGCTCAAACAATCCACCCGCCTCGGCCTCCCAGAGTGCTAGGATTACAGGCGTGAGCCACCGCACCCGGCCCACCACTGATGGAATTTTAAAACTCATTTATCTGATTTGTAAAAAATAAGAAAAGAGCTTGAAAATTATCCTCTATATTAATAATGCAATTTTAATAAGCACAATCCATGTTGTTTTGAAAACTCATACTATGATAAATGGACAATATTATGTAAGTGACTTATTTGATAGCACATTTAAGACATTATAAAATTTCACTAAAAGTACATGTATTAAATATGATAATTTTTCTTCCTTTTTTGAAAAAAAAATTAAATTCCTGTCTTAACCCTATCATTTTTTTCTTAAAATTGAGAAACATATAAATCCATATACATTATGTTAGTAGCCTCCTCTTTTCTCCTTTGAAGTGAAAATGGCTACTTAACTTTTTAAAATTACAGTTTAGAAAATTACTGCAGCAATTTTAATAGACATTATGACTTGTTTTAATTTTCCATTCTTAGGAGACATCTTACTGGAGGAAAGACACTGAATAATGTCTTCAATAGCTTTAGGTTTTATATGTGGCAAGATGGTATCGGGAATGTTTCTACTTTCCTTTCTGAATGTCTTTGCTCTAGTTAAGACTACAACTATTTATTGTATAATACTAATTATATTAACATGTAAGAAGCAATGTTTCCTGAAAATAATGAGTCTTAATTACATGTTTTTTTCTACATGGTTAGTATTTTCCCTCTTTAAATGTTTTTAATGATGTATAGCACGGAATGAGAAACCATGGAACCATTACAATAAAAAACTGAATGCAAATTCTTGTTTGCTGAGAAGAAAACTCTTGAGATAGTACAGCACGGTGGTTCAGAATGCATGTGATCACATGCAGTTGAAATCGGGTCTGTTGCCAAGTTCTTGGGTGAGTCCCTTAATCTCTTTGGTCCCCAATTCCCTCATGTGTCAAATGGAGAGGATAACGTCTACCTTAGAGTGTCGTTTCATTACATATGTGTGTGTGTGTGTGTGTGTGTGTGCGCGCGCGCGCGCGCGTGTGTGTGTGTGTGTGTGTGTGTGTGTGCCTGTGTAATAGCCTATTTAAAAGATAGGCTGTTTAAAAGATAGTCTATGCCTGCTGTTTTATAAACACTGTATTGATGTTAGATATTATTTTTATCATTTTCCACTTAGCTCTTTAAAACATTCTACCTTGACTATAATTATCATAAAGTAGTATGATCTTAGAGCAGATAAGCTAAACCGATGTGTGACAAAACACATATTTTTTTTTGCTGGCTACTGTAATTGCTCAAAAGTACAACCATATTGCATCTCCTAATCTGATTTTTTAAGCTTCCGAAAGCATTTAGGGATTTTTTTTGTTCTTTGAAGACATCCTTATGAACATCTAGTATTTAATTATAGTTGTTTTAGAGTTTTGGTTGAGAGAGTTCCATTTAGTGACTGCTAGCTAGACTAGAATTTGCTAAAATGTAGAACATGTGGGATGCCGTTTGTCTAACCTGACATGGACGCAATGTGAATAGTGAAATAAAATTAACATTATGTATTTCATTGAGGTCATTGTAAATCATTTATTATGTTATCTCCCAGAGGAATTCAATATATGACATGATTAATCATCCAAAAAATTTTACTTTTCTCATTATAGGCATCCTTAATCTAGCTTTTTAAAGTAATCTGGCTTTGGTGAAGTTCTGTAACTCTTAAAAAATTACAAAGTAGAAAAAAAATTTAATTCATGTTAATAGAAAATTTTCATTTATGATGTCTCAGATTTTCCTAGTTCCAGCTTATGTAATACAAGTAAAACTAAGCTTAAAACAGCTGAAATAGTAATTGTCACATGCACCTTTCCACATAGAAAGTGTGTTTTGTGAGAGATACCCTGCAGAATCTGTAATGAAATATTTTTACCCTAAGTTAAAGACTTAGAATCTGCTTTTTCCTTCTTCCTTTTTCTCCCTGCTACAAACAGCTGTCTTATAACTCAGACACTTTTACTCTCCCACTTTACTTCTTTTACTCCTAATCAAAATAAATCATAAATAAAATAGACTTAAAATTTTAAATTTTATTCAAATATACCATTTTATTAAAGTCTAAAATAAATTCTCCAAAACAAAATTGATCACGAGTGTACTGTATGTTAGTGACTGCTATGTTCTCTTTATTCTCTGCAACTCACCCTTGGACTTGAAATTAACAAGAGAGAAATGTAAAGAAGGTTTAAAAAATAAAGGCTCATCTTTCTCCTGAAAGCTCACCCCCTTCTTCAGAGATACAGACGGAATGAGAGAGGATGAAAGGGGCATCTGCCTGACTGGGTTAGATCAGCAGCCTTAACCTTAAATTGAGTAGATATCAAAGTTTACTTTTCATAGGAAAACAATAAAAAAGTAAAATATTTTTCAAATGAGAATTTTTAAGATTAAAAAAATCTATTGGTAAGTTTTAGCATTCTGATTCTTAGCATTTGTTTAGGAACAGTCAAAGGATATGCTCAAGTGACTATAAAAATATTAAGAGTTTGAAAACATTCACCCAGACCAAACCCCATCAAATTGCAAATGAGGACGCTCAGGTGCATTAAGAGACACCCCCATAGTGACATAGTTGGTGGAAAAGGTTGTTCTAAATCAACGTATCTTGCATCCTATGTTTGTGATTTGTACAATACCGCTTACAGAACGGGCTAGAGCAGGCGTTAGCAAACCTCTGCTCATGGGCCAAATCCAGCCTGCTGTTTGCTGTGTAGACAGTACCTTGTTGGAGCAAAGCCACCCTCATTCATTACGTATTGTCTAGGGCTGCTTTTATGCTAGATGGCAAAGTGTACTAATTTTAACAGAACCTATATGGCTCACAAAGCCTAAAATATTTACTGGCTCATTGTAGAAAAAGTTCACCCACCCCTGGTATAGAAAGTTAAGGTATAAGTATATTTTAGAAAATAGAAAAATTGAAGTGTTTTTTTTTTATAAAAAGTGTTGTTCAACATTCCTATCAAATAATAGTTTGAAACTCCACTTTGAATCTCCAAACAAAAATAAAGGGTATAGTCATGCATTGATGGTTCTGTCATAAGTTACTTTTGTTCATTTTTTAAAGATGAAGAATCCAAGATCCATTGTATTATGTTTAATAAAGACAATGTTGGTATGGAAGGTCTATAAAAGAGGTATGGATAATATTCCCTAAATTGTATTTCAACAAAATAGAGTAAAAATGAGGAAAAAAGTCATTGTCAGCAAGGTGAAATAGATGTAATATAAGGTACAGTAAAAAGGGGAAGTGATAGACATGCATTTTTTTTCCTTGTGAAACACCTTACTTTGCAAAGAAATGGTTGTCAGGGTCTGTGCATTTTCTTGACAGATTACACCATGCTGCACAATGGCAGCATTTGTCTTTGGTCTGTGGACCTAAGACATTCTCTATCCATGGGACCTTTTTCAGTACAAGTAATAATAAGGTGGTCAGTCATGCAACCGAAAGATCGAGTTTAAAGTTAAAATTAAAGAGGAATTCCCAGCACTATAGCATTTCCTTTTATGTAAAGCTCTCCACCAGCCTGGCTCGTTCACTTGTCATATCTACCCAAATGAAAATGCAGAGTTGACGTGAGCGTTACAAACAAGTAAGGTAGTCTCGTTCCATAGAAAAGGACCTAACAGAAACACTAGAACTAGCCTATTGGATGACTTAAAAGAATAACAAAAAGAGTAATTACCAAAAGTCTATAACCTCTATCATGTCCTTTAAAAAATAACATGTGTAAGCAGTAGTTCAACCAGAGGTCATGGCGCCTTAATTCCAAGTCTTTACTGGAAAAGCCACATTTTTAAAGTCAGTACAATCTTTGTACTTCTTTCGTCACACAAAGTCGATTATGCTAAAATATTTAATTTGAAATATCATGGTTGATTTTTAGCAAGAAGGAAAATTCTCTTTTGGTTAACTTTTTACTTGTACTGAACATCTAAGTGAGAGGGATGTTGGTGGCTGCAGGGAATTTTAAAATGTTCGAGGCTGAAGGTGCTCAACCTCACCAAATCCTTTTTTGTTGACAGACGAGGAAATTGAGGCTCAGAGGGCCTTACTGCCAGAGTCGCATAGCGAGTAGGAGCGTGGCTGGCAGACCAGAAACGGCGCCAGCCCCCTGCGGTGGGCTTTTGCACAGTGTCGCCATCATGCCCCCACTTAGAGAACTGTTATTCAGTTTTATTGTTGAGGTGTGGAAGGGGTTAATTTATGGCAAAGGCTCCAGTTTTAGGCCATTTCCTTCAGCATCTAAAAATTATGCATTTTATTGATACATATTTTGAAGCCTATTTAGCCATCCTTCTTGGACCTAGGTAGGCATTGGTCCCCAGATGAGACTGCAGGGTTGACATGAAATATACAAACAAGTAGGGCAGCCGTATTTCAAAGAAAAGGAGCTAGACACAACACTCCCCGAGTCAGAAACACTAGAACAGGCCTGTCAGATTGTTCTATAGTTGTGCCATGCTTCCCCGAGAACAGAAGGACAAGGTCACAGTGCACAGTTTCACTGCCTGGGACAAGTCCCTAACTAGAAGGTCTGGATCACCAAAATGATCACATCTCCCAGTGGAGAGTTTGATTGTTCCTCTTCAGTTCCTGTTACATCCAAAGTCCAACCCCAGTGCCAAGGCTGATCCACCGTGGGTGCACACAGCCATTCTTCTATCCAGTGAGTGTTACAGAACTCTCGTTATGTGTCAGGGCGTCTGCTCGAGCTGCTGTAACAAAATACCAAAGACTAGGTGGCTTAAACAACGGACATTTATTTTCTCAGAGTTCTGGAGGCCAGAAGTCTGAGGTCGGGTGCCAGCATAGTGGATTTCTGATGAGGACTCTCCTCCTGGCTTTCAGACCACTGCCTTTTTACTGCACCGTCATGGCTGAAAGAGAGAGCAGGAGTAAGCTCTCTGGTGTCTCTGCTTATAAGGGCAGCAATCCCATCGTGAGGTCCCCACTCTCATGACTTCGTCTAAACCTAATTACCTCCCAAAGGCCCCACCTCTAAATACTATCACCTTGGTAGTTAGGGCTGCAACATATGAATTTGGAATTCATTCCATAGCCCAGGTGCTACGCTAGGCACAGAGAATACAAGGCTAAGTAAGACGCAAACAATTCTTCCAGCAGAGAAGACATAAAGAATCACCATGCCATGTGCAGTGGACGGTCGATGAGTAAAATACAAATGCTCGCAGGAGGCTAGAGCACTGTAGCATCTGCCGTTCATCTCACAGCGGAGGTGAAATTCAGGTGAACTCAGAAGGACATGGAGATGTTTTTGTGTGAAGACTAGACTGGCTATTTAATCTGTGAGGAGTCCAGTGCAAAATGGAGGGGCCTTTGTTCTAAAATTTCTGAGAATTTTAATACAGTGACAGCAAAGTGTTAAACCAAGTGTAGGCAAAAGGAAAAATATTGTACGATTCCACATACATGCAGTACCTGGAGTAGTTAAATTCATGAAGACAGTAGAACGGTGGTCACTGTTTAATGGCTGCGGAGTTTCAGTTTGGGATGATGAAACATTCTAGAGATGGATGGTGGCAGTGGTTGCACAGTGATGTGAAGATACTTACCTGCACTGAATTGTACACTTAAAAATGGCTAAAATGGTAACTTTATGTTATGTATGTTTTATCAACATTAACAATAAATGAACCAAGCATGCGGCCCGTCTGAGTCAGGGTGCTGTGCGGCTGCCCAGGAGTTGCATCTGTGAGGCGGCTCTGATTTGCAGCGTGCCGGGAAATGGTTAAGTCGTCGGACCTGGAGAGAGCACTGGAGACATGGGTGTGGGTGCACCAGGGCTGGCAGGGGGCAGAACTGCAACAGTGGACTGAGACCAGGTGGTTTGAGCAGGTAGCAGTGCTTGCTATCCACTCAGGTTTACCCTTCTTTCCACTTAAAAACCACCTGTTCTGTTCAGGTGTACATCCCTCGGGCAAAGTAACTCGATCTCAAGCTCAGAGCTTACTGTTGATTAGCCTATGGAAACAGAGCAATATTCAGAGTATTCCCATTGCCGGTGGTTAGTTTAGAGCAGCTCCAAATTGCTTCTCATGTATTTTCTCCGTAGACTGCTGGGAAATGCAAATAATCATGTTTCAGTATTAGTCCTGGGAATTTCATAATTCTCCCAAAGTGCACTCCAGACGTGACACTAGATATCGCCTATAATGTTCATTGTATTTGTTTAAATGTAGTCTGTTTTTTCTCTGTGCGTTTTCTGGTGAATTATTGTTTGCCTCCTATGCGCACATTGTTTATATTCTGTGTCTCAGAGCATTTTTCAAGATTAATTAGTGCCCCCCTGTGTATAGAAAGTGACAACTTCTGTGGTTTATCATTGGAGAATATCAGTTACTTTGCTCTACAAAATTCAGATGAAAATATTTTACATTTTAGTGAAAATATTAAAGAAAGGTGCAAAAAATATACTATGTCTAGTAATTAAATTTGTCTGGCTAATTTTGTCACTATAGATATAAAGTTTTAACATCTGCTAAATATGACATCAGATAAATTACAGGAATTTGAATAATTTTATTATACAGAGTAGTATATTACAATACTTGTTTTTATTAGATCAGCATATTTTTACAGCTGAATCTTTATATCTATGCAGATATAACATGTCTATATTTTAAAAGTTATTTCTGTAAAATTAATATATTCATCATAGCATATTTAGATTTATAAATATTTTCTTTTAAATCCAAGTTCAAAATGGTATTTAGTTAGAAATTGCAATACATTTTGCCCTATTTATCAACTTAGGTTAATAACTCTTAATGTTAAGCATATACTGAGCACAAGGTGTTATGTTAGTTGCTGTACAGAATTTAATAAGGAATAAGAAATGTACCCACAGCTTACGTTTCATACAAGACTACAAATAGTAACAAGATGAGATATGCTTCTGAATACCCTCGCCAGTCAGGGAAATGAATGGTGTTTTATTGATTAAACTAGGGAAGTCAGGAGAAAAGTTGGTTTGTGAGAGCATATAATTAATTCTGCTTAGGCATTTCACAAATTAATAAGAGCTAGAATGTGCAGTGCCAAAATCACCGGTATCTACCTTGATGATTCAGTTAAGAGTCAGCAGTTCTGTCAGCGTGCTGTAGATCAGCCCCATGGTCTACTTCATGCCCGGCCTTACTCTAAGAGCTGGGATATTAAGCAGTTAACAAACAGACAAAAATGAAGGAAGAAAACCCACAAAAAACATAAAACAAAACAAAACAACTCAAGAGCACTCTGAATTGTTTGAAGAAGGAGTGATGGTCTGGGCCAAACGCTGCTGGTGGATGAGGAGGAAGACAGACACAGGGCCATTACTTCGCTTTGAATTTGTGAGTGATTTCTGATCGCTCTTGAGATACCGTGGCCAGTAAGGGACCCTAAGCTCTGTCTCTGCAGCCCTTGCTCTCTGTGTTCTAGCTACGCTGACCTTCGTTTAGTTCATGTCTTTGCAAAGCTCTCTCTTGTCCCTGGGCCTTCACACACACAGTTTCTATTTGGGGGATGTTTTTTATCCCCCATATTCTTTACCTGGTTAACTCCTACTCAAACTTAAGATCTCAGTTCAAGTGTTACTTTCTCAGAAAAGCCTTTCTTGCCCTAACAGGCTAGGAAAGTTTCCATTGTTTAAGTCTCATTGTACCATGTGCCTCTCCCTCTTGGTTACTGTCGTCAGTAAGGTTCACATTTGTTTGTGGGTTTGGATTAACATCCCTGTTCTCTAGCAGAATTAACAACTCTTTTGTTCACCATTCTCTATCTAGGGGTTAAGGCCGAGTTTATAAAAGGCACTTAGTAAGTACTTGTTAAATAAGTGAATGAATGGATGGATGATCTTTCATAAAAATTCAAAAGTTTATAAATATTCTTTTAATTTATCATTTTATAGTATTCATATTACAAGAGTAATACGCTGGGAGAACCAAAAAGAGTACATATCTGTGAATATTTTAGAATACAATATTTATGTTCACATATTGGCACATTCAATGCTCAAGAAAAGTTAGCTGTAATTACAATTTAAGATGTATACCATCTGACTAATGGGATGTGATAACTAGGCAAAAAGGAAGGGCTAACTCCAAGTAGTTGAAGTGTCTTCCTCTCACCTGGATTATTTTTGAAGTTGGGAAGAGATGTTTGGCTTCTGTCACGTGATACTCTTTCTCTCACTTGGCATATTTTCCAAGATCTTTATGACCTGGGAGGCCAAGTGCCTTTTCTCACAAACAATATTAAGTAAAATTGGGGAATTCTTTGAAGACATACCTGCAAAGAATTTTTGTTCAGATCCTTTGTTTTTACTATGACCAGATTTCTCTTGGTTTGAAATATTTCAAATTTAGCATGATCTTGAAACGTGGTTCTTTCCACTCTAAGTTTTTAGGACTTAGCTTTTAACACGCCAGTCACCCAAAAGGCAGCCTCTTTCCCTAAATGTGGTGGATCTTTGACCCATTAGTTAGTGAGAACGGATGGTTTTAACTGCCAGGCGGCAACAGTGCCTCCAGTGTCTGCCGTCCCGCTTTGAGCCCGTGCAAATGCATGTGTTCTGCATCTGTGTCAGAGAGGGCAGCCTGACATCCCGTCGTCCCATGCAGTATTTGGTAAATAAAAGAAAAACAAAGAAGCAGACATGCTTCACCCAGATGTGATATTCAGTCAGCCTGGAAATTCTTTCACCATGGTTTTACTATCACTGAACAGCACCCAGAAGTGCTGGCCTCCTGTATCCAATTTAAATTGATGATTACTAGAGACTTACCCTAATTTCTAATCAGCTAATTACAATAGATTCACTGTGCAGAACAAAAATACTTCAATTTATTCCAACAGAAGCTTTATTCTCAGTTTCATGTTTACAAATTCTATATTTAATAAAGTTTTTTGCATGAGCCACTTTAATTTTTAAGTGGTTAGAAAAAAGGAATCCAAGTCATTTTTAAAGTTTCTTTAATCATAAAACAAGGTCATGTGTCACAACTTTATCACATTCATTCCTGAAAAACAATGCACAACAATTCTTATTAATAGTATTCATTGATGATGTTGGTTTTGTTCTTTTTCCTTTCCCCATCTGCTGTTGTTTCTTCTTCTCCTTCCAAATCATAAATCATATTTAGTTGTGCTAATAAGGTGACATAAATGCAGAATAGATTAATAATTGATTCAACTTTATAATTTTAAAAGTTCTGTAATTCAAAGATAGATATATCTCTCTAAAGCACATTTAAAAACTTGTTATTCTTTTCATGACCCTCCCCTTCATTGTTCCTTTGACAAATTGGCTAATCACAGCCCAACTGTGTCAGATTAAGAGGATGTCTACTGCCGTGCGACTCTGACAGTTCCTGCTACTCCTCTTCCATGCTTCTGGGGCCATGCCACTGAAAACCCTGAGATTGAAAGACAAGGTTTTGAAAGTGTGTTGCTGTTTGCAGCTTGACTGTGCGAGTCCTGATTTTCCTGGTGTCGTACTCCCTAAAGAAAACTCAGAAACCAGTGAAAGGTATGGCTGACAGACAGGATGGCAACTGTCACTCAGATTCCCTTCTTTAAAGTCTCTCTCACAGCAGCCTCGTTGCTTTTACTGACTAAAAGAAAGTTGAAATTATAACTGCAAACCTAACCAAGAAATTCTAAAGCATATTTTCATGTATTGGGGATATAGGTAAGTTTTCACCTGAAAATGTTTCTCTGTCAAAAGACGTGTCAGATACTCTAGGGTGTACAAAAATGATTAAGTCTCTGCCTGGACTTCCAAGAAACAAGTTTAGGACAGTGTCACATTGACACAAAGGAGATGAGTGGATAGTAAATTTATTTCTCACTAAGGAGGTCAGGGAGACTTCACCTAGAAAGTGTGGCTTACACTGCGCCTTAAAAATGGGTGATGTTCTGGCAGAGAGTGAGTGGGACAGGTAATTTCAGAGAGGACACTGGACTGGCAGGGCAGCAGAGACAGGGAAGGAAAAGCTGTTGGTCAGAGGACGGGCACCCGCCACCGCCTGACGCCTGAGGTGTTGGGACTTTTAAGTAAGTTGGGGTTTTTTGGGCACTGATGGTGCTTGAGTTTAGAGATGATAGTACTTGTTAATCCATGGAACATGTGTTAAGATGGGTATAAAGTGTTACAAAAGAACCTGTGAACAATGACTCCTTCTGCCTATTGGGAAGCTGCTTCTTAGGTAGACGAGGTGACACTTCATTTTGATTTGAAGGATACTACACGTGTTGGGGCCGCTTACGGGGCTCTGTTTGAGGTGGAAAGAGACTAGAGGCAGAGGCACCAATGTTGAAAGGGTGCATTGCAAAACAATTCATGAAATCAGTAAAACAGTTTCCTTTCATTGTCAAGAAAATGAAATGTTATTCCTTAAATTATTGGTAACTCATCCGTTATGAATTTGTCATTCCCAGTAATCTTTTTGCTAAGCAAAATGTATGATGGATAGAAAGAAAGGATTTACTGTGAAGTCAAGGTGATACTGAAAAATACTGAGATAAGCTATCTTCCATTGATTCCAGATACGATATTACTGAAATACTGATTTTAAAAACAAATATTCTGGAATGATGACAGGAAATATATTTCATATGTCTTCAACTTGCATCTATAAAAGCTAGAAAGGACACTGAGCACACGGTATGGTAAGCGGGTCCCGCAGCTGCGTTGGCTTCACAAATGCTTTGCATGTGTTGTTCTTGAGGAGCAAATAAGAAAGCAATCCTCTCATCTTCCACGGGCGTGAGAATTTTTTTTATTTTAATAATGGTACCAGATACGATTCTCATTTTATTTTCTTAAAATGTTGGGAACAGTGGACACTGCAACTTGAAGACACAGCTGTTCAGACGATCGGGCACAAAAGAAGCCCAATAATATTCTCAAAGTAAAATGGAAATTAATTATGTGACTGTTAGCTACTGGAATTGTAAACATGGGGCTCCAGAAGGAAAACTGGGAAGCTGCCAACTTCATTTTCTGAAACCATTCACATATCTCACAAAGAAACTTGCCCTTTGTCACCCTCTTCTTCTTATTGGCATGCAAACCCTCTCCCTGATCTCTGTTTGAAGAACTTCTCTTGATTCTCTTGCTTCTAGTTTAAGGTTAAGTCAGGTGGCTGGAAGTTAGTTGCTTTAATGATTTCCTCTCATCTGCCCATAACGAACAGCTGCGCTAAATTGCTCAACATCCTCTTGATTGTGCATACCATACCAATGCTCAGCACATACTTTTTTAAAAATGTAACTTTATTTTCTTGGCTATTCCAGTGTTTGCAATGAACACTTATAAAGTATTTTTTAAATTGATACAAAACAAATCACAGTTGCAGTTTGATACTAAATAAGATGAACTATTATTGTTGTGGGACCTTTGAGATATATTTTAAGTAATTTCCTGTATACTTTGGAAATTCCTACCCACCTCTTGCAAAAGCTAGAGAAATTTTTCCTTTTCAAAGTTTTTGAAAAAACTGTATTTGTCTCTTTTATGGTTACACTTCAGAGTCCATGCTGGTTTAATTCATGCGATATAGAAAGTCAGTATATTATCTAAACTCGACCTCTTCTGTTCAAACTGGAATCCATCTCTTGTTCTTTACCCAGTGGATAAGGTTTAGCAGGAATACTAATCTTTTACATCATTAAAAATTCATATTACAATCAAAATCACACTTTTCTTTTTCTGAGTAAATAAACATATATCATCTGCATATTCTATTAAGTCTGTTTACACAGTCTTAAAACTTTTTTTTCCTCTGTCCATTAAGCCTAGACCCTTCAGACATATGTCTATCTTATGTTTGTCCCAATTTAAAGGCTAGCAAATTTTAAAAAAAAAAATAGAAGTGGCAAAATAGTAAAGTTCACATAAACAGTACAATAATATTATTTGATGTGATTAAATATAAAATGACTATAGTCAACAATAAGTTATTGTATACTTTAAAATAACTAAAAGAGTGGAATTGGAATGTTTCTAACACAAAGAAAAGGTAAATGCTTTGGGGTGATGGAAACCTCAGTCACCCTGATTTGATTATTACACATTGTAGGCCAGTATCAAAACATTACATTTACCCTATAAATATTTACAACTCTGATGTACACATAATAATTTAAAATAGAAAATTAAATATAATTTAAAAAATATTAGAAAATCATTTAAAATTTTGATCTAGATGTTGCTTTATCAAGACAACAAACAGGAAACTTATTCTTAAAGGCAGAATTAAATACTCCATGCAATGCTATTATCCTTTATAAAACTTTAGATAACAGAGACTCTTGGGCTGGCCCCACACATTCACCTAACATTTCTCTGGAGTTTTCATCTCTTATTCTCAGAAGCTCTTGTTCAGTGAGTAAATTTTTAGACTGTTATTAAATTTGGGTTACTAGTTTCTCAGATTTGGTTTGAGATCTCTGAGGGAAAAAAATCCAGGGCTTCAACATCAGCTACCCAACGCATAACGTCTGCTTTCAAAACAACGAGCAGGGAAATGTGACCCCGTGCTTGGGAATTGAAATCTCGCCAACTGCGCTGAAGTGTTACTTTCATTATGTCATACCACACACATCTGATAAGGGAAGACATAATGCTGTTGGATAGGTTCTTGTATACAGAAACTCTGTAGGTCAAGTAAAGAGCTGTTTTTCATTTAATAACTGAGCTATGCAGGTGCTAATTTGGACCATATGCAAGACGTTGCAGAAATACGTTACTCCACAGTGGAATGGTAGTGTGTGGGTGCGTGTGCACATGTGTGTGTGTGCGTGTGTGTGTGTGTGTGTGTGTGTGTCAGAGAGAGAGAGAGAGTTGGTATTGAGGGAAATTTTTTGATTAATTAAGGTGCCTATGATCTGGTTAATTTAAACCACGGGATTCAATTGACATAACTTCATGAAAAATAAAGCTTGCAGAAAACTGTCATAATGCTGAATTTTTCCTGTTCCTTCTCTTCACACACCCTGACTTTTTGAAGCTCCCCACGGCCCAGTTCATTTGAGAGAAACATGTTGGACACTGGGAAAGGCCAAATGAGAGCTGAGGCAGCGATCGACTCCCTCGCTAAATATGCCTGCCCTGGGATCTGCATGGTGTGTCTGGCACAAGCCGTACTGCGTGATTCAGGTCCTTAGTATTTTTCATCTTCTTGTGGGAACTCAGTTAGAAAAAGGGCCCCAGAGGTAACACGCTAAGAACCATTTTTACAATTTAATTGCATATTTGCACCAACCGACCAAGTATAGCCTGTATGTTGAAGATTAAATAAATCCATGTGAACTTTAATGAAAAACAATGTTTTAATGCTGTTGGACTCAAATCCTAGAGGAACGTGTTGCCCTGTCTGGTGAAATTGCCTTTCACAACCTCCTGCTCCCCAGTTACTCATACGCTTCTCTAGTGTGGTGTTCTTTCCTTCTGCCTCCTTTTTGAGACTATGTTATAATAACGCTTTTATCTGTGTCGCAAGTATTATTTTCTGGCTTCTTAAAAAAATCATGAGAACTAAACAGTTCTCCCGTTCATCATCGTCATACCAGTGTATGTGCAGAAAAGATTTTGTTACGCTATTGAACACAGAAATGCACCCCAGTCTCACCGTTTGGGTGTTTTACTGCTGTTGATCAACTGTGGGGTTCATGGCAAAGTAGTGCACATGGATGTAACTCCTAATGCCCAGGAGGAAGAAGATTTCGATAGAATGTAATTATTAATCATATCTTGGCACTTAACCAGGAAGATGGCCTTTCTCGAGCCCAGATTTCTCCTGTGATGTGAAGCATCTGCCCTGCAAAATGCACGGGTGGACAAATTCTCTCCGAAGCCGCATGTAAAACCTACAGTGTTTTGGAGACCTGTGCATGGTGTAACATTTTAATTCCTTCCTTTACATTTCTGACTGAAGCCACCTGAGTGACATTCCTTATATACCTGTCCCTGTGTTCCTACAGCTTTAAAACTGGACTTATTCCTCTAATACACCCACACATTGAATGTATCAGTTTTAGCAATCCCAATGGTACATACTTTGCAAAAGTTACTCTTCTCTTTAGAAAACACATTTGCCTCCAAAATAAAACCTGAACGCCTAGCTGGACAATCAAGTCATTCCACCCCCCGGGGGCCAACCTGACAGCCAACTTTCCCTCCTGCTACTCTTCAGTGTGAGTCTCTGCTCAAGCCAGTCCATCCTGCCACTAGACTTCTGATAATATTCCACGTCCTCTAATCTGAGCTCACCCAATTCCATTTCCCTGGAATGTGCTCCTCCCTCCTTTCCGTTTATTAAAGCCCCATATTTCACATTCCCGCATCAAACCCCAGCTCTGCCACCAGTGATCTCTGCAGCCTCAGAGCTCTCGAAGTTATTTATAGTAGCATCTCAGAATTTCATACCTCATAGGAGCTTTGTAAGTGACCTATCTTAATATCATCATTCTATAAGTAAGAAAATTGAGACTCATGGAAGATAAAATTATGAGCTTGCTGTTACAGAACATTTTAAAGATACACAGAAGGGGAATTTTCATTGAGGTGAGGCATTACCTTGGTAAATTTTTGAGATAGAGGTTTACATCTTATATTTATCAACTAGTAAGCATGTAAATGCTTTGTAAATAATTTGATCATGACTTCCTGAGCAGCTTGATATGATAGGACTCGATGACCATTTTTAGCCACCTGAAGGGAATCCAAAGCCTAGAGCCATCAGCTTCCATCATTGAAATTTTGCAACAAAAATAATTTGTAAAAACATTCATTCAGCTCAATAACTTATTGCTCTTATGGCTGCCATAAAAAGCTAAATTTAGTCATTGAGGAAATCATTTCTACTATTTCTCTGACTATTGTTCATAATCATATTAAAAATCATAAAAATCTTCTATTTGAAAAATTATCGTGGGTAAAACTTCCACTACCCTAAAAACTTTGGTGTTTCTGGCTCACTTCATACTGGAAATACAGCAGTTGAGTTCTGGAAGTCACACATGCAGAACATTCTTTGGAATCTTCTTTGTTTGATCACCACTGAACAACACGCAAAGCTTTGTATTTTTCCACCTGAATAAATAGTTCCCTGCATTTCACCCTTTGAGGTCAGTGCATACGTCTCACAAGAGAGGTGTTCATCAGCGCTTCTCCTGCCGACCCTAATGAAAAGCAAAAAGCCTCGCACCCATGCCACCTGACCGAGAGTGGAGGAATCTATGTTTTTCATGCTTATTTTGCAAGGCCAGAAGCTGGTCACCAGTAGTTTATATAGGGTAATGTTTTCTCGGTAAAAAAAGAACAGTGCGTATCTATAGCCTGCCCTCAGCTATGATTACCAACATAGTTTCAAAGCGGATGACTTGCTAAATACTCTGATTATTTAAATTTCATTGTCTAATAATAAGCAATAACAGGTGTGCAGAAGAGTCGCTAGTATCTGCACAGTGTTTGTGAATTCACTTCTTCTAATAGAACCCTACTGCTTCACCTCTCCCAGCATATTCAAAGAGGTACCAGAACCACTAATACCCCCGTCTCTAAGCAAACAAACAGAACAAAGCAACAACAGTACAAGCCAGAATGAAGTGACAGTCGAATTCCTCAGCTTTTGGACTCAAATCAGTAGTTGCGGCCACTGTTTCCTGGCACAGTGGTCTCCCTGAGGGCAAGAATTATGTCTTTTGTATCATGACATGCCCAGAATCTAGCCCAGTGCCAGCAGTCAGTGAGTGTTTTTGAATGAATAGAATAACAAATGGGTAAATGAATGAGTCTACTGCGTTTGAATTTCTTAATAAGTTAAATTCATTTGACTTTCTTTCTCCATTTTTATTCAATTTAGTGCAGCAAGTATTTTTGGGTGCACACTATGTACTAAGCAGTTTCAGGTTAGATGATCATTGCCTTCAAAGACTTCACAACAAAGGCTGCAAAATATTTCCAGCACATAGCAGGTTAGTAGATAGAGCAGTAAGCAGGTCAAGTGTACTCAGAAAATTGCCCAGTGTTTAATATTTCTGGCATCATTTGAATTTTCTTAGTCCCTCTAAGCTTGTTGGTACAGAAGAGGTCACTTAACAGTAACATTTAAATTCTGCTGCTTCTGCCTCCGTTATAGTAAGTGCCATCGGCTTCCAGACTCTTTAACTGATAATACCTCATGGCAGCCTGGTTATGTCTGAGACTGCTCAAGTGTCGTCTCAGATGTGTTTATGAGAAACTCTGTTCCAAACGCGTTCTGCATGTGCTTTATAAGGCATGGCAGGCTCCTCTGCTGGGCCGTGGGTGGCCTGTCAACACCGCGCTGGACGCTACTTCTTTGCTGCTGCAGCAGGTACCGTGTTATCTGTTGCTGCCTCTCCAAACTCCACAATTCCCCGTCACCTGCCACATTTTTTCCAGCTGCAGAGAGAACAGTTACTATTCCACCAGGCATTACCAGAGACACCCTGAATTCTTATAGTATCCAAGGTGACGAAGGGGCAAGGGGAGGGTAATTTTCTCTGCTCTGAACAAGAAATACTTTGAGCTAATATTTTACAGTTTCTTCAGTTGTTATAGGTAGTCAATTCAAGAGAATAGTGTCAAAGATGGTCCATGTGCTATAATATTTGAAATAACTCCTCAGCTTCTATAATTAGGGCTTCGTTACTAGGTCAAGTTCATTTGCTGTAATACTGAGTAGCTCACTGGCTCCTCAAATTCAGTATTTCTAAAATTTAACTCATGATGTTATACTTGAAACTTACCTTGGCTCCTAATCTCCTATCACAGATCTTGGCCAATTCTTAATTTTTTTTTTTTTTTTTGGCCCTAGATTTGAATTCTTACAGAAAGTTCATAAATCTTTTGCTCAGGAGACCCTGCTAAGATATCACACATGCCCGAACTTCAGCCCTGGACACAACCTAGACTTAATTCGGGATTGCTGTTTTCCGAGAACATTATATGTGAGTAGAAAAGTGACAGGAGTTGACTTGGAAGAGGCAGGAAGTGCCTGTTTGGTGAAGCTCGTTTCTATCCTGAAAGTCTTTGAGAACTACTGAAGTGAGGAAGCAATGCATCAGAATTTAATATTAGATAGATCCTTTTGGCAGGATTAGGGAAGATACATTGGAAAGGACTAGAAGCAAAGAGTGTAGCAGTCATGGGTGAGAAAATGAGAATTTGAAGAGATCTATATGATAAGTAAGCAGGAGTTAAAAAGAACAGAATTTGGTACTAACCCAAGAAAGGAAATGAAGGAAAATGAGAAGTTAAAGGTGACTTCCGTATTCCTGGCCACCAAGTTGAACTCAGTATAGTGAAGTGGTTAGATGTGTGGCTGTGACCCAAAGGCAGGACACTCACCTTTGCTACGTACTAGCCCTGTGACCTTGGGCAACTTGCTTCAGCTTGTTTTTCATCAGATAATAATAATAGCAATGACTTCACAGAAGTTTTGTGGACGTTGAGTTACTATTTGTAAACACTTAGAACAATGCCTCGTGTATGATAGACAGTGAGTTTTAGTTATTGCTGTCGAAGTTTGTAATTGCTGTTATAATATTTATAATTTTAATATTATCAGTGGGATGGGGGTGGTGCCACTAAATACAATAGGCAGTAGAAGAGGAAGAGCAAATTTGAAAGCTGATGTAGTACATTCAGCAGTGAATGAAGTGAGAATGTGCGGACAGGTATTTAGCCTGTTCTTTCAAGAAACTGTAGATGAGACAGCAAATAGGTATGGCAATAGCCAGAGGAAAGGAGAATTTTTTAAATAAATTATTTTTTTTAATTTTAAATAAAATGGGATAGATTTAATATTTATAGACTGAGTTTATACAAATCCAGAAGAGGGCTAGGCAAGGAAAAAGTAAAAATCACAATTAAAACTGGTAAATACTAGTGATTTACTAACAGAAAGACCTGTTTATTTTGTATCAGCCACTGTTCTAAGCACTTAGATGCTCTTAGCTGCCTGGAGCCTCAGAACCAAGGAAGGCGAGTACTGGATGGAAATGCTGAGCTGGGTTGGGTGGCCTTGAACCCAGCACTGCCTGGTACCCAAGTGCATGCCTTTAAGCACTGTGCTGTTTTGCCTCCCGTACTTGGAATAAAAGGGATAATGAATAACAATTCTAAACACATTAGTCAGGGTTAGAATTGGGAAAACACATGGAAAAATCAAGAGCATCAAATAGTTGAGAATACGGTTTAAGAACCTTTGGGTTGGGTTAGAAGGGAAGATATTAAGTGAGTAAAGGGACACAGAGGACAGATTCCTTATAGCTCTGCCCTTGTAGAAATAAAAAATGACATTATTATTTTAAAAAATATCTGAATTCAAATATTCAGTTGTCAAATGTCAATCGTCAAACAAGTTTAATTAACTTACTGCTTTTTCAAAAATACCTAAGTGTGTCAGTTCTCTTGAGAAAGTGCTAAGACTCCTTTGGCAAGAAGGAGTCGAAAGGGATATTTAAAAGTAATAATCCTAGATGTGAGTCCATTGATCTCCACTGATTTTAGGCAGGAGACACAGTGAGATTTACTGGTGTCTCTATTATTTTTTTCCACAAAAGTTTGAGCGTGGTTAATGGGGTAATTGTTAGCAGAAACCTTCTTCTAACTGCAATGTTGGTGGGCTTTCAAATCCCTTGCACTTATCTTTTTTCCCCTTGCTTTTAGCTGGGCAGTATTTTCTTGAGGAAAAAAAAAAATCCCTATTGATTCATACCAGGCTTATAAAAGGAATGTGTGCGTCTACTTTTTATAGGCAAATGAAATAGAATGATTATAAACAATGACCTTGCCAACGTGATACTGCTAATCAGCTTGTTTAAACAAAACCCAAGCCTTGAGCCAAATACCTGCCGCCTGGTGAAGGAACAGTTTATGTTCTTTGTATGTGGCCAGATTTTACTCCCCAGAGATTTGATGCTATGAGGCTGGAATTCGATTTGTATGTGGTTAGGAATGATATTAAGTCCCAGACACGCTGCCAAAACATATCTTTCCAAACAGGTGGGAAAATGAGGTGGGGTGAAAAAAAACTCTCCAGTGATGCTGAAGAGATGCTTAAATAGACTTGTTTTTATAATATCCGTCCAAAAATCTCTGCAGCCTTTTTCAGTTACTCAACTGAATCTCAAGGTTAGGAAGTTCTTATCACGTATTTTGTGTTTTCTTTTGCTTAACACAATGTAGGGGACATACTTTAATGTTTGTAAATCTTCCTTTTTTATAATAAACTCATTTGACATGTATCTCATGAATCCATCTTCAATTTATTCATTTTTTTCCCTTCTGTTAAAAAGACATTTATCACTTAAAGAAACTTATGGCACAGAAAATTTCTCTTGGAAATGCTGAAGAAATAAAGTATTTCTCTTCTTTTATATATATAGCTGTTTCTTAAGCAGAATGGAGATAAATACCTTACCAAATGTCTGAAATGTTGGCATGGGTGCAGGTTAATCTGCATGTCTGTGGTGAAAATTAGGTCATTCTAGAATGCTGTGGTCAGATAAGGCCATATAACTGTTTTTATTTATCCCTTTTAAAGGTATTGCTATTTGAGTAAATTTCAAAATTTTATTGAGTATTTTTTCCTATTCATCTTGCTTCACAACGTCTGCTCAGTGAAAGAATGTATCCCTGCGAATATTTTACATTTTATATTTTTAAAAGTAAGCATACGAGACCTAAATAACTTTCTCTTAGATTAAGCATTTCATTCTAGTTCATTGCTAGTGAGGTTTAAAATCTTGTATCACATAACAAATGTCTCATCAGAAAAACGCAAAAGTATTCCAGTTGAGGCTGTGTTGTGGTTCGTGGAGTATTTCTGTAGGAGCCTTGGGAAGGTGACGCAGTGGAAGAAAACCTGGTTGGCTTTTTGGAAGGGTATCGTGGAAATAAGCTGTGCTAATGCCATGCTTCACACTTAGATCCAGCTCCAGCGCTACGTATGCTCAGCTGTCTCTCTCCCACCTGAATCTGTGTTACCTTCCATGACCCTGTCTTCGCTTAGTGACACTGGAGGGGAATCGCCACTGGTCCTGTAACATATTTTAATACATAGCATGTATCTATTTAATAACGAAGTTAATGAGATCTTGCTTGCTAAATGTTAAAATGTTACCCCCAGTGAACATGTATAGTTTGCTTGTTCATCTAAATGAAATCTCTTTGTTTGGACCTAGATCTGCTGACCTATTTGTCTCTAACACTCTGTTACTTCAGGTGAAATGCCCATGTCTGAAAAGCCAACTGAAAGAATAACCTGGTTTG
This sequence comes from Varecia variegata, assembly GCA_028533085.1. Classification (NCBI taxonomy): domain Eukaryota; kingdom Metazoa; phylum Chordata; class Mammalia; order Primates; family Lemuridae; genus Varecia; species Varecia variegata. Next base: position 967,663 of record CM052454.1, read on the forward strand.
CCCTGTAACTCTCCTTAAAGACAAGGATGTCCTACTACAGCCCTTAGATTACCAGAGTGACACTGATAATCACCTGTCTCCAGTCCTTCTGTGAAAAACAGTAGCATCTTGTGACTGAGGGTGAAAATATTAAGAAATAAGGCTGGGCTTAAGTTAAACTCTGGGAAAGTAAAGCCAATAAACAAAATTGACATATATATATGTATATATATAGAGAAGTTTCTAGAAATACAGATATAGATATCTATGGAATTATCTCTTATCTCTGCCCCTCTCTTCTCTCCTTCTCCTAAGGTCTCTGACGTCTGTGGGAAAACTATTAATATAGTTTCCTGCGGCACCAGATTTGTTCCTCTGTCGTCCCCAGTCTGTAACTAATCTTGGCCCTTCCCTTCCATGCAGAAAAACAATCTAGTCTCTGCTTAGTTATTGCAGAGAAACACCACCTGCTTGCTAATCTGCAACTAAATGAACTCGCCCATGCATGCTTGTCACTGGGTAAAACTATGGCATCTCTTCTCTGGTCCCTTTTCCTTAAACTGTGGAGTTTTTGTGAAGGCACTTCCTTGCCTTTGTTGTATGCACAGAATATTTTTACTAGACTTAAGACGTAGGACAGATTGTGCAAAAGCTTTTGGTGCCCTAAGCATGTCCCACATGATGTCTTGGTAATAGCATGGACCTGGCACTCATTTGCCTGGGCAGATCCTACCTCTTCCACCTATGATCTATATGGCCTGTGTCCAAACTCTTGACTTCTCTGGGCCACCTTTTATTTATTCATTTATTTTAATTTAATTTTATTTATTTATTTATTTTTGAGACAGGGTCTTGCCCTGTCACCCAGGCTAGAATACAGTGGCATCATCGTAGCTCACAGCAACCTCAAACACCTGGGCTCAAGCATCCTCCTGCCTCAGCCTCCTGAGTAGCTGGGGCTACAGGCATGCACCACCATGCCCGGCTAATTTTTCTGTTTTTTTTTTTAGAGACAGGGTCTCGCTCTTGCTCAGGCTGGTCTTGAACTCCTGAGCTCAAACAGTCCTCCCACTTCAGCCTCCCAAAGTGGTAGAATTACAGGCATGAGCCATGGCACCCAGCTGGGCACCTTTCTTATTTTAGAAATTAAATAAGTTAACAAATGTAAAGCCTACAGAACAATGTCTGGAACGTAGTAAGCAGCTAGTAAGTGTCAGTTATGCACGTGTCAGGTCAGCCGTGGACTTTCCTCAGCAGGCACCTGAGATACCATCACACAAAGGCTTGGAAGGGTCAGTGACGACTGTATGCATTCACCTCCTAAAAGAGCACATCTGTTTATATGTTTGAATTAGTGGCTCAGGAAGTTTCCTGTCATAGTCACAGCAACCTTGAGAAAGAATCGTATCTCAGAAAGCCTGTAGGAAGTCTTGGAAGTGGTAGCAGTTATTTTGCGTGCCCAGGATGTCCATCAGTGGCTCGTCTACACATTCAGAGTCTGTCATGTGCTATGTGAAATACGAAAATCTCAGTTCTGAGAGTGGCGAATAAAGCTGTGCAGTGTGTCATAGTGTGATAAGGACATTGATCATTAGGTTTGGTCTAAAGGCAGAAGGGTACGATAGCAGGAAGTGATCAGATAGAGCAACAGACTCGCAGGTGGGACTGAGAAGAGTGACTGAGCTTCCTCACTTACCATCGTCCTGAATTTAAATTGTATTCTGAGCATATTTTGGTGGTTTTAGAGATTGTGAAGTATTTATTTGTTTATGAATAAATGCATTGAAACCACTGAACATGCTACATAGTTCTTGATATCCAGGGCCCTCTACACTCTATCGTAGTCGACTTTTTCAGCCCTTTCTCCCATTCTTCCCATCAAAGTACAGAATTTTATCACCAACAATAATATTTCCCTCCAAACACGTTGTCCTTTTGCGCTATCCTGTCTTTTCTATTTCTCTGACCATCTTAGCCCATTGGCAATATTCAGCCCACTTCATCATAAATCCAGATCAAGACAAATTATGAAACCAGTGGCCGGGGAAGGAAAGGAGGCAGAAAGTATAGATTATTCATTTTTAAACGTCTCTCAGTAAAAAGGAGGAGAAAGATGGGATGACATTGAAAAGCCTTGGGGAAGGATTTCTTATTTTTTGCCCTTATGGTTATGTAGAATTTTGCTTTAGATGGAGAAAAGATAAATTAATAGAAAGGAAGAGAAGATTGTATGTATTGGAAAAAAAGAGAAGGCTTGATAGAGAGAACCTGGAGGAGGAGAAATAAACAGAATCAAGGTAAGGATAGGTGTGTATCTAGAGTCCAGGTGGTACATGGTGAGGCTTGAAAGACGTAGCAGAAAGTTGCTCATCTGCTGTGAGAAGTAGGAGAGTGTGCAGACGAAGATAAGGACAGGCGAAAGGTGAAGAACTTGAGCAAATTGTGTATGATGGCCTGCATCACCTCAGTAACATTAACTGCTGAAAATGAGAAACGCAGGGTTGGAGGTGTACACTTAAGAACAGGAGAAAAGTTCTGGAAGAGCTATCATAGGAAATAAGATAGGTTGTCAGCTGAATTTAAGGAATGCAGAATTAAAGACCTACTTGAGATTAGATACATATAGAAATGAAGCAAGTTGCAGTTAAGAAATATCACATTTGTCACTTCTAAGAATAAGATATGATGCTGTACAGTTACATTTTATGGATAAGTTCATGAAGATATAGCAGATAATGAGCATAATTATATGTCAGCGTTATCACTGGCAAAAGATCAAACATTCCTGAAATTGCACAGGCAGCATTCCTTTCTTCAAGCCTTTAATTATAATAAAATGGATAAATATTGGTTGCCAAGACAATCTAATATAATACCAGCTCTGACTGTTCTAGATAGAACTGTATCTGCAGATGTAGCAAGCACTTTTAGAGGTTTCAGTCAGTTCTAATTTGTTCTCTTTTGTAAAATGTTTATATACATGATTTTGCATTATGGAAGCTGCCAATTAAGAAGAACTAATCCTGCAGGATTGAATAGTTATTTTTATCATTTTAGATGTGATGATGAAATTGGGTAAGGATCGTCCAGTTTTGTATGGACAGGAGAGCACACAACTTTGTCTTTAGGCTCCACTGCAGGCTCCAGTGTAAACCGGTGCCGGCAGTGCGGTCAGGAGTGGTGTGGACACTGGAGGGAAGAAAGTGCTTGCAGTCTTGTCTTGGAAAGAAGAAAAAGAGAAAACACAGTGTCCTCGTTGCCTACATCCTCAATTACATTATTTTTTTTATAACTGTTTCTTTTTTCTTTTATTTTTAATTTAAATAGATGTAGGGGATACATGTGGTTTTTTGTTACATGACCACATTGCATAGTGAAGAAGTCTAGGCTTTTAATATACCCATCACCTGAATAGTGCACATTGTACCCAAAAGGTAATTTTTCATCCTGCACCCTCCTCCCAATTACATTAAATAGTGTGATAGTAACTGCTGGAATAAATTTACCCCCAAATTTATAATTGCTTTAACAACTAGAAGTTTATTTATTGCTCAGAAAACACCCTGAGCAATTCCAGGTTAGTGGAGAGTAGGGGATACTGTGTCTCACTTAGCCACTCAGGATCCCAGGTTAATGGAATCTCCATCGTATTTATTACATGGACTCCACGGTTGCACAGTTGTCTTTTTCCAATGAGAAAAGGAGAAAGACCATGGAAGTTGGCACACGGGAAGTCTGATGGGATAGCCTGGAAACGTTGCACATGGCTTAAGCTGATACCATTATCCAGGACTCTGTCAAATCTAGCTGTAAGGGAAACTGGAAATGTCATCTAGCTGTGTGCCCAAAAGGAAAAGAGGTTTGGAAAAACTCTGTTCCATAACTGATGCTGCACTGGCTGCTGAGTAGGAGGCGTGGCAGCGACAACTGGTAGACTAATCTGGTAGAGGAAGCTGTCTCCTGTCCAACCCCAGTCTCCACTGCGTGGCTGAGGACATGTGGCTGGGTTCCTTCTAGTTAGTTCTTGTTTGCATACATTTTTTTAAATTAAGAAATCAACAGCTAACCGAATTATCTAGTCATTGGAGGATGTCAAATATAATTAGAATTCACCTATTTAACCTGTTAATATAAATGACCCTCGTGATGATGATGAGGCAACGTGAAATTTTTGTGATTAACATGGGACACAAAATGTGTCTCCACTCTGATTGGCAACAGTGGAATAACGAGCACATTTTGACTAGGGAGCATGAGAATATTGACTTGTTAACATAGTGGAATTCTGAATTTTTTATTTCAAAAAATTTCTGTTGCTGCCATAAATACTGTTTATGCAATAAATAAAACTCTTGTTTTTTAAAGGGTGAGGACAAGCTTCTCAAATGTGTTAAATTGCAATACCTGTGTGAAAAAATATTTTTAAATATGAAATATGTAAAAATCTCATTTCAGAGAAGAATTAACAGATAAACATTTGTTAAATTTGATCAGTAAATATTTAATACTAAACTTGTCTTTGTGGTGTGTAGCACAGTGTGTGAGGAAAAGAGTTTCGCAAGATGAGGAGGGAAAGAAAGACAGTTTATTCAGGGCGTTGCACGCTTCCAGAGGAAATTAGATTTATTCTAAGTGTAAAGATAAGCCAATAAAGAGTCTTAAGTAAGGGATGATGTCATGGATTTATGTTTTGAGAAGGTCATTCACCACATCATTACCACCTACCATCACCCTATGTGGTCCACTTCGCCAGTGGTCCGGCCAAACTGTGCTTTCTTCATTCCCTGAACATTCCATGCCCCGTGTGCGTTCCATGCCTGTACATGCGTGTCCTTGTTCTCCCCACCTGAAAGATTCTCAACTCCCCCTTCTCTCGGCAATCTTCCCCCATATTCTTTAAGACCCCACCTCTGTTGTTAACTGTTCCGTGAGATCCTTCCCGCCTCTCCTGACAGATTTAGTTGCTCCTGCTCCGGCAGTTTCCGTATAGCTTTGATGTCACCGTGCTGCTCTCTGTATTCCTTGCGTGTTTGACTTTGTCTCCAGTGCCCGGAGTGTGAACTTTCTAAATACAGACTGCAGGTCTTATTCATGGCTTCATATCCTCCTCCTTGCACTGTGCCTGGCACATAGTAGGTATTTAGAAAATGTTGACTGAATCAAGAAAACCATGAAATATTTTATACCCTACTAGTAGATTTAGTTATTACTACTTTTTAATAGTAATCATGATTTCCAGGAAACTCTGGTGGATTTAAAAAAAAATTAATCACTTTCACTGTTGAAAGCAGAATAATTTGGATAAGTATATTTGTCTAGAAAAAGAAATAAATATTAAAAGTTCATATTTTAATTACTAATTCCAGTTTAGATTACTTTTAAAAAAAATGCAAGACAAGTCCTGAAATTCTGCTGTAGATGAAGAGGTATTTTATAAAGGTCAACGTCTTGGGATGGTGTGTGTATATATATATAGATAGATAGATAGATATAGATACAGATATATAATCTTTATTTAAAAATAAAAACATTAGAAAAATGGGTGAATTTTATCAAATTCTATTTTAAACTGAGTTGTAAAACTTAAGTTCTTTTGAGTTTCTTTTGATACCCATGTTATCTGCATGTAAATTTGGTCTCCATCTTTGTCTCTAAGACACTTGCCTATTTCTAGTGCTTGATTCAGTATCATTGAAAGGTAGCAGAGACCCAATAAAAGGCAAATGAATCTACGTTATCAAGTATTTTAATAGCAAACTCACATATTTTTCTCTTCACTTATCAGTCATATTTGCTTTAAGTAAGTTCAACACCCCTATTAATGACAGTCTCAATGTTCTTATCCCATGATTTCTTGTTATGCTTAACTGCTGTAAGTTCCCCTGTCACCCTCTGCCAGTTACCCCCTTGCAAGGCTGTTCCGTGTGTCATTCAGAACGGCATCATCGCCAGTGCCTTCAAATTGGTAAAACAGCAAGCTTCTGTATTTTCAGTCTCCCCACACTGTTCGTCACTAATTACGGTGGTTCTATCCATAATAGCCTCCAGCTTTTCCTCCCAACTGTATCGCACCTTCAACCTCATTCTTATCTCACTTGTTTTTTCTCTTAGCTACAGTGACTATTCAGCCATTTTAGCAATGCTCTCAACTAGCCCAGCACATTGTTCTCCGTCATTTCTTCCTATCTTGGTAGACTTTATAATCACTGCTCACCTTTCATCACTGCGACATTTAGATTGCCTCTGCTTGAGCCCTTTCTCTAATTATCATTGGCTGTGACTTTCAAATTGTCTGAATTCTAGGACATGCACACATTCACCATTACTGTAGCTCAGTAGCTCACCTCACCTAGTATTTATTTATTTCATAGTGTTCCTTCTCACTCTTCTGGTCCCAGGCATAGAAAGTAAATTCCAAATTCCGAAATGTTTTATTCAGCTTTATTGAATTTCTGCCTCTTACGTGGGCAGTAATCCCATTATTTCCAACTTTGAGTATTTTAAAACTTCAAAGAGTGATTCATACATGTGGCTAAATTATAATTATCTGTGTAGCAAACACAAAATTGTGGTAAATGAGTATTCCATTCTAGTTCAAGAAAGTAACATTGTGTATGCAGCCATTTGCCGCAACAGCTCTAGCTGTGATAAATCGGATTAAATGGTCTTCAGAGGCAAGAAAATTCAGCAGTCTGATGAGGGGCTTTCTGAAGGCACAGGCAACACAAATCAGGAGCTTTCAGTTGTCACCTAGGAGAGACAGGTAGTGTAAGTTTGAGGCTATTGGTTCTAAGTCAGAACGTCTGGACCTCAGAGCAACCAGGAAGATGGTAGTTTCACTAGTATCCCCAGGCTGTAGCTGCTCACCAGCACACCCAACCCTGGGGATATTTTTCAGTGAAGTTGCTTCATTTGTTATGATTTTCATAGTTTGACCATTTGGTGGATATACAGGGTTTTCCTATTAGATTTTAATCAGTTCTCCCTTTTGAGCTGGCTGGTAAGAAAGAACTGATCAATCTATGCTTTATGTTCTTTTGTTTGACCACCTAGATAAGAGTCCAATCCTAGTAAGAAACAGAGACGTTCTTTGTTCTTTTGCTCTTTATGTAAACATATTCCAGATCCATTCTGCTGTAATGAACGTAAGTAAAACTGAGCCCAGCATTCCACATGATACCTGGTGTTGTCTTTATTAGATTCAGTGTGTGATTTGCAGTTTAAATTGTATTCTTCGTAGACAAGTCCAACCAGGAAAGACCATCAGTTAGTATTTTTCTTATAAGGTATACTAAGATTCTATTTTAATTTAGTGTTAAAATATTTATGAAAAAGCACCTTTGATGTTAATATTTTTAACATACTGGGAGTGAGTGCATCTGCATCTGTCCAAACAGCTCTCCATGGACAGAGTCATTTGGGCAGTGTTCAAAGTTGTTGTAACGTAAGCTCTCTCTGCTTCTGATCACTCTCACACAAAAGCAATACATCATGAAAAAAATAACCTTAAATTTAAACTTTTAGTTACCAATGAGCACAAGCACAACATAAAATATTAAAATAGATGATATTGAAAATACTGTTTACAAATGTTAAAAAACTGTAAAAGTCACATGAAATAAATGTCAGCTCTGTTTTTACTATTACAAATACTATGGCTATCAACACTTTTTTTCAATAGTTGGAAAAAGTATGTTAAAGCAAAATGAGCCCAATAAATGTTAAAACTAAGACAAATATATTCCCATGATCAAAATCCTTTTACATTTAGATATCAGTCAATAGCTAGAAAAATCCATTTTTCTCTTCAGAGTTAAGCTGTTTTATTCTTCCACATGTTTTACATTTGTTAAAGCATGTGGTTCCTTTGAAAGACATTTTGGCTTTCATCCTTTCTGTTGTATGAGTAAATGAAAGCAAATGATGCCGTTTTAAAGTATAAAGACAAAAGAAAATTTTGCCAAGGTTGCAAACAAGTATAAGCCTGTCATATATATATATATATATATATATACACACACACACACACACATACACACACACACACACACACATATATATATATACACATATATATACATATATATATATATATATATATATATCTAAAGTCTGGATTAAATACCAGGGTTGTCAGGAGCACTGTCACACAGTGCCGCTCTCTCCTCGATGTAAATCACTATGTCTAAGGACGTTTATTGAGCAAATTTCGTCCTAAGTTCAAATTGTTTCCTCAACCTGAATGGATCGGTGCTTGATCCACCCGCTAGTAGTTCAGACGCTGGACAGTCCGATTCGGAAAGTGCCCATAGTGTCCTGTCATACACAAGCTAGATGAAAGGTAACACAACACAGACCAGGTCCTTGGGGTCACGGCCCAGGATTGCACAGACTGGTTGAACAAGGTTGTTTTCTTAAGTCAACACCTTGCACAGTGATCCGGGTTCACTCGTGTTGGTAGCAATCTGCAGAAATCTGGGCGCATTTCTTTAACATTGTGGGAGCACAAGGCATATCTGAGGGAGGGTGTTTGGGCCAATGTATAATGGAAACTCTCATTTTCTTTAAAATTCTTTCAACTTCATACAACTTCTGTTTAAATAATATGAATTTCAAGAGACAGTAGAACGTAATAGGTAAGAGCATGGTCTCTAGAGCCAGGTTGAAGTCTCAGAGATGTACGACCCTGGGCCAGCTGCTAACTGCCTGTGTGCCTCAGTGTCCTCATCTGTAAAGTGGGAATAGCACCAGCACAGCCTCCCCTCATGTAGGATTTAAATGAATTAATACCTGTGACGTTTCTGTGACAATTACAAAGCCCATAATGAATGTTAGGAATTATCCTAGCTGTTAGCATGCCAGGGCACTCTAGAACTTCGTACCTGCTGTTTACAGCTGCATATACACAGTGAGCAGTGTACAGCTTACTGACTTCTCATTATATCTCTGATAAGCAGTACAGACTAATGACTGTTAGGCAGCTATCAAATTTGTCTCAATGCCAACTGGAGATACTGTTGTCAGACAATGAGAGTGACAAATCAAGATTGAATGAGATAAGGCAGCGTTAATAACAGAGTAGCTGAAAGAAAATCAGTGAGATTAGAAATTGGGGTTTAATGGGGGAAGAAAGGTCTGTAACCGGCTGTCTCTCAGCTTGAAAAATCAGAAGTGTGAGCTAGGGGAGCTCACATTTCATCTGAGTCTGGTAATTTGAGGCCCAAAGTAAGGGTAGGTGAAAGCATCTGTGTTCTCATTGGTCGGGCTGGTTGAGGATAATAGGTTCAATTTGATCCAAGGAAAGGAACACACAGAAACCAAAAAAGGAAATTAGATGTCTTTCCCAAGAACTCCAGAAAGGGTTTCAGAAAGAGACAAAAGTGTGGTGGAAAGAAGGAAGCTCAGGGAAACGTACTGGAGAAGCAGGTTCTGATTTCCACTCTAACACTAAGCTGCTGGGTTGTTAGGACAAAGAACAGTCTCTTTGGGCATTGACTTTCTCGCTTTTACAATAAGTAGGCTGGAATATCTATAGATTGATGACTGACAAAAATGAGTTTTGTTTTGTTTTTTGGCTGTGGTGTTTAAAAGATTTTAAATCTAAAAGCCTTAAGGGAGAGTATACGTTCCCCAATTCCACTGGGGTCCCCTGCTCTCCCCCTTGTCTCCCTCACTCACTTGCCCTGGCAGCATTTGAGTTGAGTCCTCTCTAGCTCCCTTTCTTCTTTCTTTATTCTGAAATTCCATCAGTCTGTACACAGAATGACAGAATGAACAATAACCCTCACTAATTACTTGGCTCCGTTTATGTGGCCGGGACTTCCCAAACACATTTCTACCCCTCAAGACAACTGTACGGGGTGGGCAACGTTATGTTTACTTTATAGAAGAGGAAACTGGGGCTTAGGGGTGTTCAGGGACGTGTCTAAGGCCACATGGCTTGGCAGCAGCAGGGCCAGGGTCCTCATTCCAACTGAACGGAACCAAGCCTGGTCTCCCCGTCATACCACGCCTTCTTACACCATTGTTTACTATTGCTACTTTTTTTACAGCTATGGATGCACAAAGGGAAATGTTTGATTATCTGGAAGATGTTCTTATCCATAGTGCCAGATTTTCTAATTATGCTGGAAAAATGAGTTGCTACATTTCATCCAGATGAGGCTAATTCAAGATGAGACCCTCCAAGTAGGCTTAAGAGCTACTTCCCCCAAACACTGTAAGAACACAAGTACTATGAATTGATTCTGCTCTTTTAAAACAGATTAAAATGTGCTGTTGGAGTTATCTCAGTGTTTAAAATCACGGCCTTTGCTTGTCTTTCTGAAATGGAGCACCTTTCAAGGTTGGATTCTAGTGTTAGTAATGAGGCAGCAATCGACGTGCTAACAAGTGCACGTGTCTCAAAAGTTTAATTCAGCCAAGATTCCAGTGTGTTTACACACCTGGAGACTGTGGTTGTGAGGTAAACGTCTTGAAGGCTAAGAGTGCAGGTCCCTGTCAACATGCTGCTTGTGGCACTTGGTCACCTCCCAGCAGCCATACCCTCCCAGCCCCATTCCTTCCCAACATCTGCCCCTTCAGTATGATCTGAACTGCAGTTGGTTAGCACACTGAGAAAAAACGGTGCTACTGTTAGTATGATAAAGCAACTACAGCTAGCATAAAGCAGATTAGCTTCATTTTGCCTCAAGCATCAACAAAAACTCCAGATAGGTCCTAATTCCAGAGCCTGAGTTATATGGATAACATGAAGGATGACGAAGACCCACTAACAATGGCAAATGCTACTTCTGAGCTGCTAGCTTGAGCTTGTAGTACTGGCTGAATGAAAAATCTTGTTTTGACTTGAGCAAATTAGATGTGTAAGTCAATAATGATGACTAATTGTATAATCCATACTTAACAACTGTTAATTATTTTCTTCACTAAGATGTGTAAACTCTAAAATTTCAAATCAACAATTAAATATATTATAATGAGTCCAAAGACTTAAAAAAAACAGATATAGAAATGGTTTAGTATGACTTATCCTTCCATAATAACTGGATTAATTCAAATAATCAGGGAATGGTGTGTCCTAAAATGATGATTTTTAGATTTAGCAAAAGCTGTACTGCAAGTTCTGCCATATTAATGTATATGTATATATATATGAGAAGACTATTTTTTATAATGTGACGAATATTGTACTTCAGACCTACAGATGGAAACCTTCTTGTGTCTCCATTTCCTTATCTCTCTCTAGTGGGGTGCCTTATCAGAGCCCTGGCAAAGGAACACCCTTCCATCCATTCACTCTTTGAGAGCACTGTGCTGGGTGCTGGGGACATTGGTCAGCCCATCGTTGAGTTGGGGGATAGGAGAAGGTGTAAGAACTGACTAAGAGCGTGCAGCAGCTAACCGAGCAGAGAGAGGATGAGAGGGCAGAGAGAAAGGAGCAAAGGCCTGCAGGTGAGAGACAGCACAGGGTGTAACAGACGTATGTAGGTTGGTGTCAATGGATCATAAAGTAAAAAGAGGAAAGGGAGAGGAAAGAGGCTGGAGAGTTGGGCGGAAGCTTGGTTACAAGAACCCCGTTAACCAGACCGACGCCCTGTGGGGGTCGCTGAAGAGCGACAGTCTGGAGACGTGTGCAGTTCTGAGAACCAGCAGAGTTTAGGGCAAGACGCCAGGCAAGAGACAAGGATGGTCTGAACTAAGCTGTCCTTATTCCATCGTATTCCACAGAAAATAAATTGTTTTCTATAATGTGGGACGAATTCGAGGCTATCAGAGGCATTCCACAAAGACATCACCAATAGCAACAGTAACATCAGTGGCAACATCAGTAGCAACCAGAATTTATGGGACACTTATTACGCACCAGGCATTCTGCCAAGCGCTTTACAGTCTCCAGTGCAGGCCTGGCTACAACTTTGTGAGGTGGGTGCTCCTCTTCTCCCCAAGTTTACAGAAGGTCACACAACTAAGCAACAGGTGAGACTCAAAGCCAGATCATTCGTAGAGCTGTGGCCTTGACTATTATACTATGCAACCAAGCTTCTTTAATTTATAACTTCAAGTTCACATAAAATAATAAAATAATTGCCTTCAGAGTAAGAATTGAATAAATTTCCCTCTTAAAAGAATCAGAGTAAATGGACTCCGTGACTGCTTCTGTCTTTGTTTCACTGGGGTCTGTAGCTTCCTGGTGTGTGGTCATTCTGATGGGTGCTCAGACTCCAGGAAGGAGGCTGCTGATACCACATAGAAGCAGCCACAAGTCAGACACTAGTAAACTTAAGAGGTGGTCGAATATACCATCAGCACTTCTTGCCTCTTCACACTTATTTTTTGTTGAATTTTATCCTTCTCCAGGTTATGTGTGTTTTAATTTAATGCTGTAACACTCACCTCTTGAGGCAAGAGTTATCCGAGAAACTTATTTGAAAAGGAGTATTTGTCAGTGACTCAATGGATATTTTTCCTGGAGCAATTTTTATTAATAATATAAAGAGTGAGCTGTAGGAAGTAAAGACACAAAGGGGGAGATGCTTCTAAAATACTTGAAAAGGGTTGGAAGGACTAACTCTAATATTTACATTGTCATCTCGTATGATGAATTTGAACATTGAAATCACATAGTAAATAGTCTTTATCCAGATTCCATCCTTCCAGGCAAACTTCTGATTATAATTGGACTTTCATTGTAGTTAGACTGCCTGGAGAAAATGCTTTGGGTACAGGATGAAGATACATGGGAAGTTACAATATTCAATGTTAGTCCTTAAAATATTAATATCATCTGGTTTTATCCATTATATCTCTATTGAGCTTTGGTTAACATGAGTCAATTCCTGAGACACAAATCCACTTCCAGAATGCCAACAAATTAAATTTCTACATCTGAAACTTTGAGGATAGACCTACAGTCATGTTGAGTGCATCAACAAAAATGCTAACATTGGTAGTAATTTAGGTTTTTTCTTTTATTTTTATGTTATACCCTTACCTTGCTATGTGCCCCTTTCCTTTGAAAAGTCTATAAGACTCGTTTAGAAAGTAAAATTTTAAGCATCCTAGGACTTGGAAGGGAGACAGAGTTTTGAGAAAGCAGACTTTCTCACTACCTCAAGACCATACCATGTAGGAAAATTGAGCCAGTTTTGGAAATCCACTAATCATACTTCCGACATTGACTATTTTGTACATTATTCCAAGGAAAAATATCAATTTCGACACATGACAATTTCTTATAATTGCATTTAATCAAAAAGTTTATTTTAAAGCTGCCTAGAGTTCTTACTGCATTCCACAGGGCTGACTCTTGGCAAATTTAGGAGTACCGATAGTCTTACCAAAACCTCATAATTTTCCAGGTAGTTCCCTGTCTTGCCCAATAAATCTTAGTTTCTCTTCTCAAAAGTTATTACACTTCCTGGGCAGAGTACCAAGTTGGGCAGATGTTTTGAAGATGTTCTGATCAATCCAAATTAGGAAGTAGGCATTTGAAGTTCGCTGTATAAACATAATGGTCCTGAAGCTTGGCTGTGATTCGGGTGGAACACAGGAAAGAAACACAAAGCACTTTGCCGCCTCCATACGTGACCCAACCTTGTTTAAGAGAGGAGGGAAAAAAGACAAGCTGGCTCACCTCAGGTATTTTGATTTCCCTGCAAATTCTGGCAATACTTAGGTCTGTTTTCTGCTGATGATAACAGATCAAGCAGTACTTTCCACAAAAACGTTTGTTGTGTGTTTTGTGATGGCATAAATTATTTTTCTTGTTTCTGATGTGGAAACAGCAAACCTTTTAATTTCCTGAGGGTTGTCAAAAATACTGCACTTCTGAAAGACCAAAATAGGTCTGCAGTTTGTGCTATCAAAGAAATATATTTCCCTGCTCATCAGTTTTTACTTAACATCATGGTATGTACTTTTCAGAAATAAAAATATTTGTTTTATAAAAACAAACAAAAACTGGTTTTAAAGATATAAAATCTAGGTTTTTCCTTTAAATGCATTTTCCCTTAAATACTGAATATATATGAGTAAAGCATAAACTTTTTATAACAAATTGCTATTGGCAATCTGATGAAACTTGATGATTTTAAGAAGGTTTGAGTTTATCATTCCCATTTTATTGATGGGAGTTTCAAAATAAGGACCAAAATGCTAATACATTTAGGGCTGTGTGTAAAAGTCAAGTCCAATATTGTTTTCATCAAACCTTCTTGAAGCGTGGCATACCAACCTTTCAGTGTAAGCAGTTGTTATTTTTCTGGGAACCCAATTTGATTTCCATTATGTCTGAATCAGAAAATAATCCTCTAAAGTTACTAGGAGAATGTTGATAGAAGTAAAAGAGTGTAGGAGTATTTACATAAAGGTTATAAACCCCAAGATGCAAATAAAGAGGAAAACAAAGCTTGCTCAATAAAACAGGGGCAAGGTAAGAAAATAGAGATAACTATGTTAACAATCTCTTCAAAACTTTGAGGTGCTGTGTCGTTGCCTGTGACTTCCATGTGGTGTCTTAGCTGCTCCTCCCAGTGACCCCATGAGAGAAACAAGGCACATAGCATTTTTACTTTGAAGATGAGGAAAATGATGCTTAGGAAACTTAAATAATCTAATACCTGACAGCAAGTGTATGTCAATAAGGATAACACTGACTCCTAATACATGCTGCAAGGAAGTCAATCTGAGATTCAGTTAAGTTTATTGATGACACATGACACACTCATGCAAAACCAAGTTGTTGTGCCTCACCTCAAAACGTTCACCTCAGTGTGCAAGTTTACATCCTGTGCATGCATCCTGGTTCTTCCCCTAGCAAGCTAGCTGACTTTGCTCCAGTTATGATATCTTTTGTAGCCTATTTCTTTATAATAAAAATGAGCATCCTGCCTCATTCAAGTTTGTTCCCCTGAGTGAAAGTACATGACAAAGCACCTAGCTCTTAGCCTGGGTACATGGTTAGTCGTTTGCAAACTAGTTTACTTGAATCTGAATATGCACACATTCAAGGTATAGCTATGGACTAGGGAGCCCCAGCTGGCTCCAGAGCAGGGCCGACTAGGAAGGTCTGTGGAGGTCCGTGGTGACTGTCAGTGATGGAGAGGTTGTCCTAGAGTTGGGAATGACATTTCCTCACTCTATTTAAAATCTCTGAAGTAATGTGTTTGCATGTTCTCCCATGTATACCACAGACCCGGATTTTAGAGCTGTCTCTGGCCCTAAATTTAAATCTGCACAACTATTAGGGCATTTACTCACTTATTCATTTATTCAGTAAATTATTCAGTATTTACTGATTAACCAACGTGTGTCAAACAATCTGCTCAGTGCTAGGGCTGCACCAAAGTACAGGACAGACATGTATCCTCTTTTTTATGGAGTTTGCAATATATTGGGAAGAAATACAACCAAAAATAACTATGATGTGTGAGAGTACTATGATAGGGAAATTGGGCTGTTGGCACAGGCCCACTTAGAGGAGTATCTAGCCTGGCCTAACGGGGATGGTCTCACTTTGGAAGTGAGCATGCTTAAGAAGGAAACTGAAGGATGAGTTGAGTTGAGCTGTTTTTAAAGAAGAGAAGAGAACCAGAAGGTCTGGCAGTGATTTTCTCCTGTGTGGTTCCAGCTCCTCCCGTGACATCTGAGATATACAAAGTCATATTTGAATGTTTTGCTGTGACCACTGTGCGTTACTAGAAATAAACTCAGGTCAGCAGAAGTCACATATGACGACTACTCTATTTTTCCAACTACTGGTAGACAAAACATCCGAAACCCTGCATTCCCCTCGAATGTACACTAGACAGGCCTTTCAGTTATTTATGTTCCAGGATCATTGTTTAAAAAAATTACATATGTCTATATAAGAGTGAATTAATAATCATGAAAACAAGAATTACTGTATATCCAATGCCTGCTATGTGTCATGAATTTTTTTTTTACATTCGTTAATTCTAATCTGATATCAACAATCCAATAAAGTTGCTATTTTTATCACTATTTTATACAAGTAAAAGATGAGGCAAAATTAGTCTAATTCTTATTTTATTCTCTTAATCATAAAGTTATACTTTTATAAAATATTAAATGTGCAGATGTATGCTAGTTGAAACATGGGACTTTCCCCATTTCACACCTTTTCTTTGTTAGTCCCTGTAATTTTATGATCATTTTAATTTTACAGTTATAAGTTTATATTAACTTTTCAGTATCTATTATTTTTCTCTGGCTTCTTCTGTCATTTTATGGTAAATACTGTCCTATGAATTGTTGGATCCAAAGTCTTTGTGACTTAGAGAAAGGTAAGAATAACAGGGAGAGGTGAAGATGATGTACATTTTTGATTTGGGGGGTCATCACTCTAGTTTTTCTGGGTAAGTTCCACAAGAATTTTGAGTAATACTACACGGCAATGGTAAGTCTTTGGAACATTGTACTTAAAAATACATACCCAAAATCCATGGGGGATTCTAGCAAAACCCAGGGACTAGAAAACATGGAAGATGACCATGCTTACTCTAGAGCATGGACCAGGCTTTCAACCTGGTGTCTTTAGTATCCAATTATGTTCAATAAATTTTTGGTGAAGTGAAGAATATATAGATGGAGGGGAAAGAATACCTGTGATTAGCAATATGCTTAAGACCATTATTTTCATCAATACAAACATATGGGAATTGTGTCTCTGCATAGTATTTTGGAACAGTTGCCAAGGGTAAACAATTAATGGTAGAGAGAGTTTAGGAAGTTTAGTGAAAATAGAGAGGAGATCTGAAAAGCATTGAAGATGAGGATCAAACAACAAACAAAAATAATACTTAAAATATGTTACTATTTAAAAGATTGATAATATATTAGGTCACAAAAGATCAGTAAGTTTCATGAAGTTAAAATATAACAACTGTTCAATCACAAGGCAATAAAAATGAGAAATTATTGACAAAATAAAAAAACAAAAAGGTCCTGTCGCCTGTAAATTAAAAATAAAGTTTTCTGTTAACTGTCAGATGAAAAAGGAAAACAAACTAAAATTGGAGAACTACTAAATGGAAATGATAATAAAAATACTACATATTAAAACCAATGGCATATATTTAAATAATAATTAGAGGAAAATTCAAAGCACTACACACATATCACTAAAAATGAAAGAATAAAATTAAGACGTCTGCTGCTGCTGTATTAGTGCATACATAGGGAGGATGGAGGAGAAGCAAGCAAGTGAAGGAGACACCAGCCCTTGATGGTTGTAAAAGAGGACATTTTCCTGTCTCACCAAGGTGCAGTAGAATAGCAGAGACCAGATTTGCCCTCCCTCATGAAACCCCTGAAGACCTGGGTAAGTCACAGGAAACAACTGTTGTTACATATGATGTCAGGAAACAAGGAGCTGTGGTCCCTGGGAGATAGGAAACCAATAAGATGGTCCCTGCAGTCGCCCCAGATCACTTCCTGGACAGTCTCTGGGATGCAGGGAGGATGGGAGAAACTAGGGCGTGTGCTGAGGTCTCCTTGAGTTGAGGGGGCATAGTGAGGTCAAGGTAGCTATGGTTACTGGGCAGTAGTCTGGAGAAGGGTGAGCTGCAAAGAGAAAGGACAGTAGAGATTTGAAGAGGGCCCCCTCAAGGATTGAGCTGAGGGTCAGTGATGCACCTGAGCAACTTATCTGGAGCAGGGGGAAGTGAATTACCTGAAAGGATGATAAGGAATAATTTTTAAAGCCAACACAGGGCCAATAACAGGAGTGGAAAATCTTATAATTCACAGAGCATCGGGTGGAGTACTCAGAAGGGGTTTGTCTCAGTAGTGTAGAAAATTAGCCCTAGACTAAATGTCGCTCTGGCCCTGTCTAATGAACTTTAAAAGCAAGACCTGAATGGGTAAAACTAATTCCAAGTAATTTGACTGTGTCCAAGAATAAATCTCTCAAGAATATTTATAGGAGTACAAAAATATTTAGCACCCCAAAAGACAAAATTCACAAATTTTAGAAATTACCTGGAATACAAAGAAATAGGAAAGTACTACCTGTAATAGATTCTATTGAATGAGGAGAAAAATCAACCAAAAAAAAAAAAAAAAAACCCCACTTAGAATTTATATGGATGATATAATTAATGGTCAATTACATTAAAATAGTTATCATATCTGTATTATTCCATATGTTCAAAAAATTAGATGAAAGACTGAACATGGTAAGTAAAGAATTGGAATATTTTAAAAATGAACCCCCCCATTGAAATTCTAAAAATAAAACAATGTTGAAAGTGAAAAACATAGTGAGTAGGATTAATAGTAAAGTGGACATTCAGGAAAAATGATTAGTGGACTTGAAGATTTATTAATAGCAATAGAATCTATCAAAAATTAAACATAAAGAAATGAAGAAAATATATGGTGTCAGTGAGCTAGGAGATAACTTCAAGCAGCCTAATATTTAATATACACGTAATTTGAGTCCACACAGGAGAGGAAGGAAACAGAAAAAGAAAAGAAGAAGAAACAGAAGAAGAAATAATGGCTGAAAAATTCCAAACTTAATGGAAACTATAAATCCACAAATCCAAGGAGCCTCAATGAACTCCAAATGTCAGAAAAATAAAGACAATTATACCAGGGAACATTGTATTCATTTTCTAGCAGTACCATGACAAAATACCACAGATGGAGTTGGCTTGAAGGACAGAAATTTATCTTCTCACAGTTCTGGAAGACAGATGTCCCAGATCAAGCTGGTAGCTGGTTGGTTTCTCCATGGCTTCCGTCCTCGGCTGTGCTCTGTGTCTTTGCGTGGTCTTCCCTCTCTAACTGCGTGGGTCCCGGTTTCCTGGTCTTCTAACCAGAAATACTGGGTCAGGGCCCACCCTAATGACATCGTCGTAACCTAATTACCTCTGTAAAGATTCTATCTCCAAATATAGGCATATTCTCGAGGTACTGCAGGTTAGGACTTCAACATGTGAATTTGGGAGGGAACATGAGTCAGTCCATAACACACACCAAATTCAAGTTGCTTAAAACTAGTAATAAGTAGAAAATCTTAAAAGCAACCACAGTGGGGAGGGAATGTACATCATATAAAGAGAAACAAAGGTAAGAAAGATGGTAAATTCCTGGTAGGAAACCATGCAAGTGACAAGACCCTGGAGCAACAGCTTTAAAGAACTGAAAGGAAAAAAAACAAAACTGTCAACCTAGAATTCTCTACCGAGCAAAATTACATCTTTTAAGAAACAAAGGCAAAATACAGATTTTGTCAAACATACAAAAGCTAAAATATTTCATCGTCTGCTAGCATACTGAACTAAACAATGTGTTAAAGAAGTCATTCAAGCAGAAGAAAAATTATGCCAGAAAGAATCTGAATCTACGCAAAGGAATAAAGAACACCAGAAATGGTAACTGCATTGGTAAATAGAAAGATTTTTTAAAATTATTTAAACATCTTTAACACATGATGCACTTTTTTAAAGCAAAAATAATGAGGTGACATACATTAAAAAATCCATTAAAAACTTAATAAATTGGAATTAATGAAAATGAAGAACATCTATTCTTCAAAAAACACTAGTAGTAGAATGAAAAGGCAAGCCACAGGCTGAGAAAAAAATGCTTTCAAAGCATGTATCTGATAAAAGACTTGTATCAAGAATATATTAAAAACTCTCAAAATTCAATGATTAGAAAGCAAGCAATCCAATAATAAAATTAGGCAAAAAATATGAACAAACACTTTACCAAAGAAGATATATGAATGGCAAATAAACACCTGAAAAGATGTTCAACATCACTAGTCATTAGGGAAATGCAAATTAAAACCACAATGAGGCAACCACTCCATACCTATTCCAATGTCTGAAATAAACAAGACTGAACCACACTGCCTGTTGGCGAGGATGTGGAGGAACTGGAACTCTCATACACTGCTGGTGAGAACGTAAAATGGTACAGTCACTTTGGTGGACTTTTTTGACAGTTTCTTAAAAGAGTAAACGTACACCTACTATATTACCCAGCCACTCTACGTCCTGATGGTTACCCAAAAGAAATAAAAATGTATTCTCATACAAATACTTGCACATGAATGGTTATTGGAGCATTATTTGTAACAGCTCCACTCTTTGAACAATCCAAATGTCCATCAACAGGCTAAAGGACAAAAATTCAATAAAATACTACTTAGCCAAAGAGGAATGAAGTGCTGATACATGTTGCAACGGAGATGAATCTCAGAATGATAATACCGAGTCAAAGAGGCGAGATAAAAGAAGTCCATAGGTGATTCCATTTATACAAAATTCTAAAAAATTCAAGCTGATCTATAGTGAAAGAAATCACTATAGATTGTCTGTGGTTGTCTCAGGATGAGGGCTTGGGGAGGGGTGGGAGGAAGGTATTACAAAAGGAAGCAAGTTAGCTTTTATGGGTAATGGATATATTCATTGTCTTTATTCTTGTGGTAATTTTACAGGTATATACACAGGTAGAACTTAAACTGCACAATTTAAACACTTAAACAGGTGCATATTTTATTGTATATCAATTATACAATAAATTGTTAAAACTGTTAAAAATATTAAAATAATATGAATAAATGAATTACATACCCAGACACCCTTCTCCCCCAAAAAACTAGATAAAAACATCAAAGTAAACCAAAGGAAACTCAACTGAGGAAATTTTAAAATATAAAAGTAAAAATCAATGA
>CM052454.1:988854-1063006 GCA_028533085.1 Varecia variegata
AGTCCTTGTCTGTTTCCTTGGGCTCAACTCTAGCAGCTTTCAAATGTTTCCATTTTAAACATGACAGTGGAAAAAGTCACTAAATTATCTTCACCAGAAACTTCATCATAAATTTGTATTATATTGGGTAAAAATTTCAAAATATGTCTAGATTTAATCATAAATTTGGAGTGAGGGGTCAATGAGGTTAAGACAAAAAGCAACGAATGCAAATAGCAGAGTTGCTTGTGTTAGAAGCAAACTGTACAACTTGGATTTCTTCAAATTAAGTTTCATGTAGAATTCAGTGTTTATTAAAGGACAAATGATTTTTTAAATGTACTAATTTGAAGCTTGCGTATCCACTATTAAAAATCCGCACCTAAAGTTTACTGTTAGATGTAGCAAAGCATTTTATGGGTAGGGATATGTTATCACTGACATTGTTTAGAATTATTAGCTGATGATAACAATAAAAATAAGACTGTTTTTAGTCACTTTCATTATTTTTTAATTCTCTACACACAATGTACCTCCTTATTGCCTACACCCAGGGAAAAACCACTCCTATTACCCCACTCTTGATATACTACTATCTCCAATTTCTTTGTGAATATTTCCTATTGAATATTTATTTCTGCTACTATATTTCTAATTCTCAAAAGTTTTGCCTTGTCCTCTGGATGTTCCTGTTTTACATCCTAGATAAACTACTGCCTCTTAACTCTTTGAGGATATCAATTTTGCATATCTGGGGAAGGGTTTCTATTTCTTTCTTCATTGACTGTATTTCCTGAGTCACTTTTTATGTTTGTTTGGTTTTTTTAATCATTTTTTGTTTGTTTTCTGTTAGAACCTTCCCTCAAATGTCTGGAAATGCTTGGTTCTTTTTTATATTTAAGAGACAGTCCTAAAAAGTTGATCGGGAGGTATCTATCCTTGT
This sequence comes from Varecia variegata, assembly GCA_028533085.1. NCBI lineage: Eukaryota > Metazoa > Chordata > Mammalia > Primates > Lemuridae > Varecia > Varecia variegata. Next base: position 989,777 of record CM052454.1, read on the forward strand.
GGCTGACTTTTTCGCCATTGAGTGGAGAAGCACCTAGTTAGGGGACCGCCCCTAAAGAAGTCAGATTCTTTGTCTTCACAGCTCACTTGGCGCCAGCAAGGACATCTCCAGTATCCCCATGATAGGCATGGAAAGCGGGCAGGCAGGTGTAAACCTCTCTGCCAGTCTGGGAGCCAATAGGAAAAGGGGTTTCAACCCATAACACACATCAGCATCAAATTGCTCAAAACTAGTAATAAATAGAAAATCTTAAAAGCATCAATAACGTCTCCTTATTCAGACCTTACGGTTTGCAGACTTTCCTTTCACGATCTTGTTTTCAACAGGGCGTCTGATCAACTGATATCTGAGTCCCAGAGTCTCTGTGTATGTCAGCTTGTCTACACTTTTGCAGTGGTGGGGAGGGAGGGACAGTTTTCCTGCCTGCCAAAGCTGAGGAAGGTCGGAAGGTAACTGGTCTTCATACAGACAGACGTCCACGTAATTCTCCTGATTTCGGCCCCTACCCACTGGCACCCCCATGCACTGGGTGCCTCTAAGTTTCTTTCCCGTCTGCAGAGCACACCTGGGCTTCAGTGTTTTCTGCTCTGTTAGTTAGTGCTCCACAATCTGTTTTACATCTTCGACAGTATGTGGATTTCTCTCTTTATCCCTCGCTTCTTCCCTTGTTCTCGTTGCCCTTATGATTTTATACCATTTTCATTCCTTTACTGTTATTTTATTAGACCATACAGAGCAAGTGGAAATAAATATGTTCAAACTCTCATATTTAACCAGAAGCTTGGACTCTTCCTCTGTGACAAAATTAGGATAATAACATTACAATTTACATATTTGGATTTTTTTTTTTTTGCCTTTTAAGAAAACTGCCGTAGTATGTGGTCACTAATATTTGTTAAATTTAATCTGTTAGAAGAGAGAAAAAAACATCTCTTAGCCGCCAAATAAATTTATTTTATAGTTACACTTATTTAAAATATATTTAAATTAAACATAAAACAAATATATTTTTACAATCTGTGTTCAAAGTTGAATGAATAATCATCAAATAATGAGAATGGAAAGGAAAGGAAAAGAAAAACAAACTGTATCAAGAAGAGATGGACTTTTTTCCCACACTTCACTGGTGCTGAAATGTGCTGCGAGCTATCTGTCTTTGTAATGCTTTTGGCATCTCACGTACATAGCAGGTCAACACTCACATATGTTCTCTCCCTGATGTTTCCATTTCTTCACTAACTTAAACATTGTGGGGTCTGGATGTGTTACTCACCAGTGGTGGAATAAAGTAGTTGGCTAGAAATTGATTTAAATTAACTTTGATATTTCAAAGATAGAAATCATGTTTTCACAGTATTACCACAATACCCATGAGGTACTATATAATCAGTTGGATATAGGTATGTGTTTATCAATTGGTATTTTCTCATCTAGGAATACTTTCCATGATTAATATTGTTTTTCTTTTGGTTCACTAATTTAGTTTTTAAAAACCTTCTTAAGTTTTCCTCTTTCCACACCCAACTCCATCCTATCCTTCCAGAAAAAATAAAGTAAAAAATAAATAAAATAGATCATCATGAGTTGGGGCAATGTCCTATATGTTCCAAGATAACATTTAAATATTTTAGGAAAAATATTTTCTTTCAATATGAAAGAAAGTCTACGTGTCCTTTCTAGAAAAAATATTTATATTTCATTTCAGTAGTAAAATGTGACATAGCCCAGAATTCCAGGTCATTTAATAAAGGTATCTATATGTTCCTGTTTTTTTTTTTCCTGGAACATTTTATTTACTACTATAATATTTTGTAAAAGCTAGAATATCTTCATATGATTATTTAACTAGCCTGTACTTTACTCTTCCAAAAGGGTGAAGCTTGTGTAATATAAATTGTATTGAGTTACTGCCTTAGTCCATGTTGTTGATTTTAGTGCAACAAATGGCTGAAAACTATGTCACAGTGGTCAAGAGTGATGGACTCTGGAGCCAGAGTCCTCGGCATTAAATTGGAACTGACTGATCAACACTTACATGCACATACAGAAATAACATTCATCAGAAATCAAGCAGGTGGGAGGGGGTGGGTAAATTCACACCTCCCAGGTACAGTGCACACTAACTGGGTGAAGGGCACACTTACAACTCTGACTCAAACTGTACACAAGTAAATTATGCAACCAAAATGTGTGTACCCCCAAAATTCTGAAATTAAAACAAAAGTGAGATTTTATTAGAGAAAAAGGAAATACGAAGAGATTCATTCAACACACAGGCCCCCTGCGGTGAGCTTGGGAGTGGATTCGTCACCTCCAGTCCGGCCCTGAGACGACTGAAGCTCGGCCAAGGGCTCGACTACAACCTCGAGTCAGAGGCAGCCTGGTGAGCAGGGCCCAGATTTTTGACTCTCAGAAACTGTGAGATGATAGATGTTTGTTATTTTAAACTGCCACGTTGTGAGGTGATTTGGGGCAGCAGATAACTGATACATTGTTCTTCACAACCAGCAAGGCTCCTTGTGGTGCATTGGCTGCCATTAGCTTAATTTTACTGCTAAAATATCGAACAACTGAGAAATTCCCACAGATACCATGTTATTCTGTTGCATTTCTTCTTGCTTTTGTACGTGTGTTTCTTCTTCTTCTGCCCTTCGTCTCTCCTTGTTCTCCGTAGACCTCCCGAGGTGGTCTTCTTAAGTAGCACCTGTCTGTATTCCTTCTGTGCCTTTCACCTGCTGTTTCTGTGATCTCCTATTACATTGTCATTATTTGGGAGATACAGTGGCTCACAAGCATAAAACCTAATTCTGTGTTCCTGTTTTCTCTGAGTGTATTTTTAAAAATGACACCTACGTTTCCTTTTGGAAAATATAAAGAAAATCCTTTTTTGAGAGCTGTGGGCACCGGGCTTATTTATTTATTTTTTTAAACTTGGGATGAAAACTTTTAACATGCCACATCAACTCGCATATCGAACCTGGTGTAAGGTGGTTCCACCACGTTGCTGAAATAAATGTTAACTTAGAGTATGTGCATACACAAAAACAGGCACAGGGAAATCACCAGATCTTCTGCATTTTAAAATGCCCCCTGGCAATTTTTTCCTGGACACCCCCACTGACAATAAAAAGGGAGGCATGCGTGCGGAAATGCACAGTAATGGCCTGTGAAATAACTTTCGAGTTGCAAGGAGTCAAGCACTCTGGTTTCCACTGGGCCCACTAGCCATTACGCAGCTTTAATGGGTGCAGGTGCAGTTGTTTCTTAACATGTTTTTGTTTTCACCCGATACCCTCATCACTGGCTGTTTCCAGTGGGCTCCATGTGCTCTGCTGGCCCCACTCAGCGCTGCTTTGACAAGCTCAGTTTGCCAATGGCAAGAAAAAAAAAAAAAATCCCCTGATTTCACCACAACCAAATAGTGACCTTGTATTTTTAAGTTCATTGGCCTAAAACTGTGGAAGCCTTTGGCCAGGTTGATTTTCATCGGCTATTCATGCTTTTTCTCGTAATGTCTTGATTATTACCTGTTCATTTCCTAGGTACTAAATTCTGGAAGATCCCTGATTGTTCTAATTCTCGTCAACCCTCAATATGCCCCTTCGCTGATTTATTTTAATAATTTATAATTTATCAGTTTGTCATGTATTTGTTATAAGATATAGTCCTTAATTGCCCTGTTAGTAAAGGCTTCCATAGACTTTTGTCCTTATTATAGGCTGATTCTTCTTAAAAATGCCATGCAAAGATTTCCCTGCGTGAAAAAAAAAATGTTGTGTGTTTTGAGCATAGACACTGTAAGCAGGAAACAGAAATCTGATTGGAAATGTTCCAGAAAGGGTGGAGTATTTAAAGGAAATGATTCAGTTTCATGGTTTTCCCTCGTAAATCTGTTTACTTGGAGAACTGCCATAGATGCTCTGGGAGTTTGCTGTAAAATCACACACCTTGAACGATGAGTTCCTGCTTGCTCTTTCCAAATGCACAGAACAATATTTGTCCAATTAACCACGTTAATTTTGGTTTCTCAGAGTTTTAATAATTAAGAAATTGCCTTCATTCTTGACTGGCAATTCAAAGTGCTGTCACATACAAGGACAAGGAGCAACTTATAAATGTATCTGAGTTTCCATCTATTTAGGAAAAAAAACGGCATTTAGAAATTCTTTTGAACACCATCACTTTTAATTCTTCCTGTTTCAATTCAACTTTGAGAAACAGTTGTCCCTAATTGTCCTTATATTTCTCTTCTTTCCCTGCCAGATTCCTCTTCTAGCTCCAGATCAATTAATCTCCTCCAGGAAAGTCTTCCTTGACAGCCTTGCCTTGGTCCCCACACTGCGTACTTACCACATTGCATCGTTATTTTCTACATTCTTTTTGCACCCTCTAGCCATCCAGCTCATTCTTCTATGTATTCCTTGTGCTAGGAAAGAGTCTTGTTATATAAAAGACCCTCAACAAATGTTATTCAGGAAAGGAGGCAAAAAGGAAGAACTTCAGTATAAATTTTCATCATCTGCCAAGAGCCATGAAAATAAATTTGGCATCATTCTGAATCTTGATGAATCATAAGCCTTGTTAATGAACTTGGTGTGGATTATCACCCAAACACCCAGGCATATACATGTGTGCGGCTGAGTCAGTGTCATTGTGCCCACACTGATAATGTAACTATGGTTGCTTGTCATCTGTGGGTGGCTATAATTTTGAGACAATGATACAATAAATTCCACCTATAATAATTTTGAGGTCTATGTATATCTACCAGCCTGAAAATCTATGAATTGGGTATTGGCTATAACTTAAATCTTATAAAGGCATGCAAATAAATTTTTAATAAACTACTAAATCACTCTTTGAATTTATGCCAATTTTAATGGAACACCTAATATTGTCTCAACATAGCACATTAAACGGGGAATAAAATAAGAAGGATCTAGATAGCATTCTTCTAGAGAAAATAAGACATTACCTAATGAAAGGCATTACATTTATTTATTCATTCAACAAATAATTATTGAGTTTCTAGTAAGTGCCAAGCACTGTTCTATAAATCTGCAGTCCCCAAACCCTGGGCCATGGACTGGTACCGGTCCCGTGGCCTGTTGGGGACTGGGCCGCAGAGCTCCACTGACACCACCCTGCCCTGTCTGTGGAAAAATTGTCTTCCATGCAACTGGTCCCTGGTGCCAAAAAGGTTGGGGACCTCTGCTATAAATAGTACCAGGCTATAGCCAAATATTTATATTGTCATATAGAGCAAATCCCCTGTGCTCTAGAAGGTCAGGCAGGTCACATGCTAGCGGTAGAGGTAGGCCATGAACGAATCTGTCATCGATCGATGACAGACAGACAGACATGGAAAGCAAAGTGTCCACCTTTGATAAGTGCTGTGCAGAGAACTAAGGAGTCGGAGAAGAATGGAGGGGCTCTCTTTTCAGGTGGTAAGTGGAGAACTCTATGAGAATGTAATAATCATAAGCTGAAAACATTTTCTACAAAGGGAATAGTTTTAAAGATTATATGACTTTGGATAGGAGTGAGATGTAGAAGATGAGCTCTGGATGTGAAATGTTGGTCTTGATTCAATTTGACATGAAAACGGCTTTGATGTCCTGTGTTTGAAAGCTCAAAAAAAACCCACACAAATTCATCTGAGAAGCAGAGGTGATGTTGGATCCTACAGAAAATGCAACTCACTTCAGCGTTTCCATCATCCTGGTACTTCACGTGAGGAAAGGTGATTGAGACATACATGTGCACAGTACTGTTTATGAAAACATGTTAGATATTATGGAAAAAGTTTCTCCTACAAAGTATCATATCAGTTGACTTGGTTGCTCTGACTACTTTTGTTGCTGGCTCAATCTAATTGTGTAGCTTGTTGTTAAATTTAATATTTATCTTACATGACATCAAAAGTTACATAAGTATATATGTATATATATGCACAATGCATTTAAATTATATAAGAATGTATAGAAAGGGTCAGACTGCTTTTACAAGCATTTTTTAATGCTTATTGAAGTATTAGATTTTTTGTGGTAGATTGGCAAGTAATTAGTTAATGGCAAGCAGGAGTATTTTTATTTCTAGGAAGGAACTGGATTTAAGTCATCAGTTTTCTTTTTCTACTTTAGGTAACCAGTAAAGTTCTCAGATAAGATAGAATTTTCTTCTTTTCACCATCATCTAAGAGTTGTATTTGAGATGACATGTTGCCCACAAAGCTAAACCAAACTGTTTTACTTCCATTTGGTAATATTTTTATTAAAAACACACAGGGAAATAGTAAATATTAGTTTTTGAAAGCATATTTCTAGATAGAAAAAAAAAAAGTTTTCATTTCTTCCCTTTAGAGGAAATCTACATCCTTACCCAAAGTCTCAATTTTCAAATTAAACATAACTGTTAAATTTGGGTTTAAATTCATGAATACATTTGACTTCAATGAGTTAATGTATTGTCATCTGTGTGGTCATAGTGAGGCTTCATTCCGTAATAGCAACGCTTATTGTTGGTATATAATTCCTTGAATTTCTTCCACTAACCCTGTAACTTGGCATGTAGATGCTAAAGTAACAATCTAAGACTAGCACAGAAAGATTCAGCAAAAGTATTTGTAGAACTATGACTTAAAGATCTCATCTTTAAAAGAAAAGCTGTATATAACTTGTTGCTAGACAATAACAAAAAATAAGAGGAAGAATAATAAATAAATAAAAAAAATAAGAGGAAGAAAAGTTTTAAACGTCATAAACAAATTTTATTCTTTAGATAAATTTATATTTATATATACTGTTTTCCATGCATATGCATATGCATATACACATACACACATCACACAAATAGGTTTATCCTGTCTTGTGCTTAGCTTTTGACCTCTGATAAGACAGGAAATACATTTGGCGATGGTGATTAATATATGTAGATAAATGACTATAAATATAAAACAATATTAAATTGAATCTGAAGTCTGTAATGTATAATGTTTTAAACTAGTTTTCATAAACTAGTTTCTTGCTTACTCTAAGTACGGATCTTGAAAAGAGAGTACAATTCAGCAGCTGTTCAGTGCTATTTGAGAATGCATAGAATTGAAATCTATAGAATATGACTTAATTTGCCACGTGTCAGAGACCATAAAAGCAAATGTATCTAAAAGTCTTTCATGCCTACATGTATAACACAAGCGGTCTTTTTCATCATTTATAGTAAATATAATTGTTGCCAGATTGTAAATATGGGCCCAGGCTGTTCCTCGGGAGATTTAGTTTAATGTGTTTGCAACTCTTTACAGATGTGAGTTTTCCACAAAGATAATATCTTTATATTTTGCTGTAAACTAAAGATTAGATTATTTAATTTATCTCTTAATGTTATAACATTACTTACGTAATTCATTTTAGAAGGATTGATTATTCATGATCTGCTATTAAAAAAAGAAAAGTGTGGGAAAATGCCATGGCAGTGTCTTTGCAATAGAAACTTGTCTCATTTTAAAGACAGCAGTATGATGACCTTAGCAGATGTGCTATCACTGCCTTTCGATTTCCTAGATGTCTCAGGAAGACTCCAAGGACAGGATACCTTCCTCTCAGGTCCTGGTTGCGAACCCGGCTGTGCTCTGTGTCTTGGTTTGCAGCTGTCCTCCAAACCCAGCCAGCCGCTCAGAAGTGTTTGCTGTGGCTCACAGAGAGAACTGGAGGCGGGGGTGGTGGATAGTAGATGACAGACACTCATCTTCACTTTCAAAAACTTTCCTGTACGTGTTTTACTAATATGGGTCAGCCCTGAAGTTTTTCATATCAAGGCACCTGATTCTCTGCATGCAAGCACCTTCACTCCCTTGCCATTATGATTTTCTTCTTTTTCTTTTTAAAGGTTGTTCATTCTTTTAATCCCTGTTAATACATAAGATCTTTTCAGCATATAAATTATTCTTTAGGAGTCATTTACATTTTTGTTAGGAAGTGCATTGGTTTGAGAGTTTGACCACCTTTTGTAATAATGCTAAGCCTCAAAATTCTCCTCAGCTTGATAAAGTGAATCCTATGACTAAAAAGAACCCAAATCATCTCAGATGCACATCACTTTATTTAAAAAAAATGTTATTCAAAATGCTACTCTACTGGGTGGGGAGGAGGGTTGGTCACCTTATATACGAGACAGCAAATGTCCAGCAATGGTGGCTGCATCTCACTTTGTTGTAACACATCAATGCTCATGTTCAGTGATTCATCCAGATGCGATGCGCTTTAGTCCATATTTTTTAAAGCTACTACTTGTTAATACCTTACTACATCAAGAAACTATGTCAGAAACTTAGCATGCTTCATTTCTTTAAGTACTTTCAACACCCTCTGTAGTGGAAGATGGCCCTTTACTTGTAAATAAACTGACTCTAGATTAACTTATCTGGCCAAGTACAAAAATTTAATAAGTGTTTGAACCAAGATTCAAAATAAGTCCCTTTTAACTCTATCAAGCAGATAGTGGAAACAGCAAGAGATAGCACGTAACCTTCTTTGTAATGCATTTTTAAGAGTAACCCTGTGTGCACAAAATTGACCATTAAAACAACAAATGAGAAACCAGGGAATGGTCTTCAGAATATGATAATCTAGATAAGATTAAGCAATCGTGATACTAAGGACTGCCCTTTGTGTCCTTGGCTTTAAAGAAACCAGAATGAGTTCAAAGGAAACTGGGCTCTGAGCCCAAGAAGAATTAGGCAGGAAGCCTAAAGGAAATTTAATGTTCTCCGTTCTGCTTTCTATTTAATTTGGTTTTGGAAGAAATCTCTATTTATGAGACATTTTCATTTTTCAGTTTATCTGAAGCAGGTGGATGATGGTTTTAAGTCTACTGAGATGTAGAAGCAGAGCAGGATGGAGGAGGAGAGAGGGCACCACTGGAAAATGTCAGACGAGCTGTGGAAATTGTAGATAGAATTTTGTTATCTGTGATGTGAAGGGAATTTTTAACTTTTGCCGGGGTGAGCTGGATATTGGATTGTTTGTCTTCATTCAATAGTTTGGTAAATTTGCTCTGCATTATTACAATAGAATTGTAATAATCTCAAGAAAGAACTCTAATAGTTTGATTTACTAGACAATATTTCCATTGAAGCAGGTTCCATATATTTAAATATAAAGAGGACTTATTTCATTTCACTTTAAACCTAGTCTTATTTTTTAATGACATGAATATAAATGGGAATAAATATTTATCCTGGGGAGGGTAACTAATTACTGCATCCAATAAGAATAAAAATTTATTTGTCCCAAATGATATTTAGAAGTCATTTATTATGTCTAAAATACGCTTTAAGCTTTTATTGATAAGCAGAGTATCAGAAAATCTCAGGTATGGAAGGAACCTTAAAATTTAACATACACAGAGAATATTACGAAGATGTTTACAAATAAACTTCTGTGTCTCTGCAGTTTGGTAAATGTAAATACTAGCGTGGTAATGACTTTATTTTTTACTAAATTTATTAAAATTTTATCATTAGCAGAAAGGCGTAACAGTGATGTAGCAAATCCAAACAGTCAAGTCTGTGATGGCCACAGAGGTAAACTGATTACAACGAGGGGCAGAAATAGCTCAGTTCAACCATTATTGAAAGTGATGAATAAAGTATAATAAATAATGCAAAAAAACAATTGCCTTCCAGCTCCAGGGAGTGGGGTTGCCATGTCTTAATATATAGTTAATATGTAAAAGGTACAGTCCAGCACATTAGGAATGTTACTATTAAGTATAAAATAAAAATTTTGAATTTGGGTTCTAAGTAGGTTTGTTACTTACAATCCATTTTATTCTGAGCAAACCATTTTCATGTCTAGACCATTTATGAGCTGGAATTGTTTTATCTGTAAGTAATATTATTGTACAGATTAATTGAATCTAGTATAAGCTTCAAATAAAAATACTTAGAAAATTATAAAATGCAAGTATTACTAATGTCCCTCTTAAAGGAATATACTCTTCTCAAATTAGCAAATTTCAACTGAGCTTCAGAACATATTTCTAGATTATATAATTATAGAAAATACAGGCTCATTTGGTGTTCTCACTGTTTACTGCTTTGTAAGAACAAAACATCATTAGAACTAATAAATTTTGAGGCTCTCAATATAGCTAACATGCCTAAACACATTTTGCAGAAGTGTGTGGGGGAGAGTACTAAATAAATACTTGCACAAAGGGGGTAGGGGTTGGAGCACATGGAACTAGAAAGCGTCAACAAAATTAATGAGCAAATAAATAGCAGCCTTGTGTTTCGAACCCAGCTAGCTTGCAGATGAGCCCATTGTATGTTTCCACCTCAGATGCTGTGACATCATCGTATCTGTGGACAACCTCCCAAGCATCCAGCTCTGTTTCCTAAAGCAGTCTTCGTGCATACATTGCCAGGACAACAGCTCTAAATGGTCTGTGATTTCACTGCTAATCAATTACTTTGACCAGGAGCAGTCACTTAAAAGAAAAAAAAAAAAAAAAAAGAAGGATGCTGAGAGTGCTGGCATCTAACGATGCACTGCAGTCTCCCTGCACTGCAGGATCCCTGCACTGCTCTGCAGTCATTGATGAGGGTCTTTCTGGTCTGCGCCTTGGGATTGTCAGTGGCTGCCGGGAGCTGTCCTTTCGCACTCGGCAGCTGGCAGGTGGACGTTTATCACGTTGATGGAATAACCGAGATTGATCACATTGAATGAAATGGCTGGCATTTGACAGGCTACTCATTTGGGTTCCTAAAATACAGATCTCCCAAACAAAGACTATGACTATGTTCTTTGTCTCTTTTCTTCTTCCACATCTCCTCGATGCCCTCCTTGTTACAACACTCCAGACTCCCACAGTCTCCAGTCCTGGAGTTTGTCTTGAAATAGCAACGGGCAGCTATCTGCCAACCAGAGATGATTTTGATTCTCTGTGTGTGTTGCTCAACAGATGCATATTCCACTCTGACACAAATCTTACCTCCTTAAAATGATTTCTGATTTAGATGGAAAGGGGAGATCCTTGATTTCAGTGAGTTTGATGTGACATGTATGAAAGATAACATCTGTCTTATAAAATATGACTTAAAAATAGGAAGAACTTTGGAAGAGAAAGTTTAAAGTGAAAAAGAGATAGACAAATACCAGGCATTTGAGTTGTTTCCATTTTTAGCTGTTAGGAATAAGCTACTATGAGTATTCTTTTATGGTGGACTTGCTTCTACAGGACTATGGGAAATATAACCAGCAGTAGAATTGCTGGGCATGAGTTGCTGTTAGCTTCTCGTTTAGTAAAAAATTACTAGTTCTTCACAATTTTCACAGATTATATACCCATTAGAAATGTGTGAGACTTTCAGTTGCTCAGTCACCTCTCCAAAACGTGGGATTTTCGGTCTCTTTTTGAGTCATTCTGGTGAGTTTGTAGAGGTACCACAGTGTGGTGTTACTGTGTATTCCTCTGATTTCCAAAGGGGTTGAAAGTTTTTTTTTTTTCATGTGTTTGCAAGCCATTTGGATCTCTATTCTGTGAAGTATGTTTAAGTGATGGCCCAGATTTTTACTGGATTGTCTTTTGCCCAGTGATTTGCAGTGTTCCTCACACAGTGTGCATTTGAGCCCTCTGTTAGTTACATGCACTGAAAATACTATTTCTCACTCTGTAGCTTGCCTTTGCATTTCTTTACTGGTATCTTAGTGAATAGATACTCCCAATATAAATGTAGTTCAACTCGTCAGTGTTTTCTCTTCGAGAATGTGGTTATACACAGTCATAGGTCTCAATGACAGGGATGCACTCAGAGACACGTATCTCTGGTGATTCTGCTGTCGTGTGAGCATCAGAGTGGCTTACACACACCCACAGGTGTAGCCTACTACACACTTAGGCTGTGTGGTGTAGCCCACTGCTCCTGGGCACCAAACCTGCACAGCATGTCACTGCACTGAACACCGCAGGCAACTGTAACACCTTGGTAAGTATCTGTGTATCTAAACGTATCTAAATGTAGAAAAGGTACAGTATTATAATCCTATTGGACCATCTTCATCTATGCAGTCCTCATTGACCAAAACATCCTTACATGGCACATGATAGTATAGTAATTACATAAACCAGTCACCTGGTTGTTCATTATCATTATCAAGTATTATGTACTGTATGTACCTAACTGTATGTGCTATTTATGTGACTGGCAGCACACCAGCATCACCGCAAACGTGAGTCATGTGTTGTGCTATGACATTAATACAGCTACAGTGTCACTAGGTGATAGAAATTTTTCAGCTCCGTTGTAATCTTACGGAGCTACTGTCAGATATGCTGTTCATTCAACATTGACTGCAATGTTGTTATGTGGTGCACAGCTGTGTAAGAGTCACATAGTAGAGTTCTGAAAACAATTTTGACTTTCTCTTCCCTGAAGACCGTGTGGGCAGCCACGGATGAGAATAATCATGGTTCTGGTTTCCTTAGTTTTTTTTTTTTTTTTTTTTGCATTATTTATGTTGTCATCTTCTGTAACACCTCCCTAGGACTCCACATACTTGACTACAAACCAGTTAGCATTGCCTTTGTCTTCTCTGACATAGAGACTATTTATCTGATTTTCTTGCCTATTTCTCAGGCTCTTTTGCCAAATTCTAAGATATATGACTTGAAATGGTGAAATTCATAGAGCTCTCTCCCTAAAATTTTTTTTGTTTCTCACTGTTACTCCCTCTCAGGTGTTCTTATCCATATCCATGAATTTACCTATCATTTATATGCTGATGACTTACCTATTAATATCTTCAAATCAAACAGCTTTTTTGAAATCACGACTAAAAGACCCAGCTGGCTAAGTGATCTCTCTACCTGAATGTCTTGCAGGCACCTGAAATCAAACACATCCAAAAATGAATTCATGAACTTTCTACAACTCTAGTCAGGTAAATCATATCACCAAATACCCTCTAGTCCAAGTTGTAGGGAATTATCCTTTATGCCCACCTTGTTTTTATAATTATCACCTATTTGTTAAGTCATCTAATTCTACCTTTCTACCTCTTAAATACAGTCATGCACAGCATAATGACATTTCGGTCAACAACGAACAACATACACAACAGTGTTCTCATAAAATTATAATGCCATGTTTTTACTCTACCTTTTCTATGTTTAGGTACACAAATATTAACACTTATCGCTGTGTTACAATTGCCTACAATACTCAATACAGTAACATGCTGTACAGGTTTGAGCCTGAGAGCAATAGGCCATCTCATACAGCCTAAGTGTGTAGTAGGCTAGACCATCAGTTTATGTACGTACACTCTATGATGTTTGCACAAGGATGAAATCGCATAATGACGCATGACACATTTCTCAGAATGTGCCCCATCTTTAAGTGACTCATGACTGTATTTCTCTTGTTTAAGGATCCATCAAATCATAGATAAATGGCACCAATAACCCACTAATTAATCCTCTTACTTTTACTCCCTAGCTTCAATCCTTTCTTCATATTGAAGAGTTATCTCTCTATTTAGAATGGAAATATTAACTTGTCACTCCCTCGCTTAAACCCCTCCAATGATTTCCCAGGCCTTTAGGATAATAAAAAATCCCTAAGCCCCTAACGTGGCTTAAATAATCAAATATGACTTAGTCCTCACAGACTTCTCCAGCTCTGTTTCTTATCACTCTCCTAAGTGAGCATCTGTCTTCCGTACTAGATTGTAAATGTCATAAGAACATATTATTTTTTGGCACTTCATAGTGCCAAATTTATTTATGTTAATTTATTGAATTTATATAATGTATCATGGTATTCTTTTCCACTTTCCCGTTTACATTTGCAATATCACTTTTTTTTTAGTTTTAGATGTGTATCTCCACTGTTGTTAGGAATTTACTCAAATTCATTTTAAGTCCAGCCTTTATTCATTGTGTCTCTAATGAGATCTCTTCTCATCAATATTCTCTCTAAAATTTCTGCCACTATTTGCTTATATGTAGGGGACTGGCTTTGCCTTTTTTTTTTTTTGAAGATTATCTGTTTTGGTCATTTACCCGTGCGTTCAGCCTGTGTATTCTTTGTCACACTGTGACAAGGGACAGGGCTACTTCTTTCCTTTTGGCAAAAAACTGGGGCTCTGATATTAAAAGTAATCTTCTGGTTACACCCAACACAGCAGTATGAATACCACAATACTCTCTATTTAACTACTGTCTCCACATTTTTTTTTCTCTGTAGAATATGATAGGGGTTTTTCTCTTTAAGTGTTTCACCTATTATATAGGCAACTTTTAATGCATTGTATCTTCATATCTTGAGAGCTATTGTATGCATCATTAAAGAGAAAGACCATCCATCTATTTATTTTTAAACATTTACTGAATACTTGGAGAATCATGAATAGTAAGTAGTGCTACATGCTGTTTAACACCTGGGAGGCAGAACTGAGTATTAGGTGTAAAGCTTTGAACTCTACAGCCTGGATTTGAATCTTCATTACATCACATAATAGCGTTTCAAGCTACCTGACCTCTCTTTGTCTTGGTTTTCTTGTGGATAACATAGGAATAAAAAAATTTCATCTTACAGAGCTGTGGTAATGATTAAAAGAGAAAATACTTGTAATAGTACCTGGCATTTGGTAAGTGATTAATAAATCTTAGCAATTACTAAAGTAAACTTTAGATAAAGAAAATTCTTTCATTTAAAATTATTGCTTATACTTTAAATATAGTCTAAAATATGACATGCCAATAGCTGATATTTTCTAATGTATAATTTGTAATATTATATAATTTATACAAATGCATGATAAATCATTCCAACTATGTAAAATGGTACATACTGAAAAGCTTCTCTACCAGCCCTGTAGAATTATCTTTGAAAATAATGTTAAAACTAAAGGATAACATTTTAAAGCATTTATAATATACTTGATATATCTCAATCTTAAATTGGTAAGTGCTTTGCATACTTAAATAAGAGGATTCTACTTTTAATACTTGTGTCATTGTTAGACTTTGTAACATTCTGATATACTTTATTATAATTACTAGATTTACAAATGGAATAATGCCATTATCAAGCTCATTACATTCATAGTAACAATGAGATCTATGAATAAGAATCATAAATCTTGTATAATAGGAATCTACCCGTGGCTTTATGGTCTTGGAACCCAGCCATAAATTTTCAACACCAGTGGAAGTACACCTGTCTATCAGATAAGGAAACACAGTGGTCATTAATTATATTCTTTTTTTCATTCTCTTATGGGCTTGGAACCATTAGTGTTATTTACAGAACAGGGTTTGTGTTTGATTTAAGTCATGTTGAAAGCTGCAGCCCATGTGTGAGTTGCTTTCGCATATCATGGTTTGATCGTGTAGTAAAGACATCAGAAACAAAATGTGCTTTGGATTATGTGAGGCTCTGCTTAAACTATTCTTTCAGAAAGACAGAATCACAAAGCATGCTGCAAGTTAATACAATGTTCAGAGTTTCAGGAGTTGTGCACCTTTTACTTGTCAACTTGTAATAGAGACCTGAGAAATGAGGAGAGAGGAAAAGGAACGTAAGGATTCCCAGGCAGGATGGTAAATTTTCAAACACAAAGTCTATCAAGTAGCATACTTTCAGTATCGCAAACGTTGGAGTAAGTAAGGAGCTTTGTGCAAAACAGAGAGAATTGTCTTTTCAAATTTCTTAGCTTTTAAAATTTATTAATTGAAAATTTTAGTTTAATATTTGTTATTTTCATTTTTCCTAAAGTATTGCCATTATTTACTCTGTATTTTCCAAATATCAGAGTTGCTATTTACAGTTTTTTATTTATTATAATTTTTATTCATTAAAGTTTACTGAGAGATAAATAGGAACTGTGAGATATGACAGGAGCAGGAAAAGGAAGAGGGGGAAAGGCAAGAAGAAGAAAAGAAAGGAAGAGGAAGAGGAAGTGATCTCAGTCTTCTGATGCCTAAGTATAAAATATTTAGACAAGTAAATAACAACTAGAAAAGTAAAATCAACAAGAATATGCATGTTCTAAATAATATAACAACAAATGTTGGCATGGATGTGGAGAGATAGGAACACTCATACACTGCTGGTGGGACTGCAGATTAGTACGACCTCTGTGGAAAGCAATATGGAGATACCTCAAAGAACTAAAAGTGGAACTACCATTTGATCCAGCAATCCCATTACCGGGCATCTAATCTACCCAAAGGAAAAAAAGACATCTGTACTAGAATGTTCATAGCAGCATAATTCATAATTGCAAAGATGTGTAAACAGCCAAAGTGCCCATCAATACATGAGTAGATTAATAAAATGTGGTATATGTATACCATGGAGTACTACTCAGCTATAAGAAACAATGGTGACATAGCACCTCTTGTATTGTCCTGGATAGAGCTGGAACCCATTCTACTAAGTGAAGTATCACAAGAATGGAAAAACAAGCACCACATGTACTCACTGTCAAATTGGTATTAATTTTCCCATGGGAGCTTTGTGCAGTTAAAAATGGGATTCCATATTGAATTATACGTCCTCTACACAGATACAGTAAGAAATCATTGGCAGTGGCCAAAGACTACTTTCGTATCTTTGCAGCTAACAAAACACTTTCAAAACATTTCTATACAGCCTTCACACACACACACAGACTGGAGAGAAATATTATTCCTCTTTTACAGAGAATGAGATTGAGTCTCTGAAAAGCTATAACTTCTTCAGGCCTTTTGACTCCTGGTCCTTTGCTCTCTTTGTTGTACCTTCCTGGTTAAAACTAACCAACCAACCAAAAAACAAGAAAAACCCCAACAAACTAGCCTTTATGTTAGGATTTTGTGAGGGCCAGATAACACTGACTGTTTGGGGTCTGAGTAAACTAAAATGTTGCCTAATCTCATCAAATTTTGCTTTGCAAATTACTGGGAAGCCATTGGCCTTCATTATCATTTAACTCCTAGATTTAAGAATCTTATGTAGAGAGTCAATTTGTTAAAATGAGGTGTGTGTGTGTATGTGCGTGTGGAAAAGTAAATTTTAGTTTTATGTAGCTATGAATCATGTTGCATTTCTATAGGCTTAAGACAATATATTAAAATCAATACAGTGGTCCCCCATTATCCATGGGGGATTTGTACCAAGACCCCCAGTGGATGCCTGAAACAACAGATCGTACTGAACTGTATATTTTCCCTATACATGCATATATAAATATATACTAATGAAATACATACATTGTATTTTCCTATACATACAATAGACATGTATATTTTCCTATACATTTGATAAAGTTTAATTTATAAATTAGGGCACAGTAAGAGATTAACAACAATAACCAAAAAATAGGGCAACTATAACAATAAATTGTAGTAGAAGTTATGTGAATATTCGCTCAGTCTCTCTCTCTCTCCCTCTCTATTAAAATATCTTGTTACACTATACTTACCTATTTTGGGACCATAGTTGTCTGTGGATAACCGAATTAGCCAAAGCCAAAAGCAAAACCATGGGTAAAGGAGGACTACCTTAGCTGATTTAGTATTGTTTTCAGTATTCAACTGTATCCTTCTTATGATTTTCATCACTTTACTCTTTCCTTTAATTACTGGATGACTTTCATTCTTTTATGGAACCTAAGTTGATTTTTCTACTTACCAAACACAACCCTCCTTTATCAAAATAGACTATTTTTTGTTTCACTAGTAAATTTTTATATCCTTTTAATTGCTCTGTATATATCTTTCTTTTTTAAAGTATCAGTACCATAGTACTGTACTATATACATCTTTGTCAAGGAAATTAATGTTAGTGTTGATATTTTAAAAAACCAATGCTGGATTCCTAGGAGAACATAATATTTCTGGTTGTGCACAAGTTGTTTGCCTTGGATATAAAAATATATTTGTACTTCAGTTTTGCAAGTGAGAACATTTTAATAAGTGAGGTTCAGAGGACCATCAACATTATTGGCTCCCATTTTCTCCCCTTCAGGAAGGATGAATCATCAGTAACCAAACATTAATAACACCTAAAATTCTAAACACGGCCTTTGAAAAGCACTGAATTTCACAGATGTGCCCAAGGGAGTTGCATGATACATCTCCAAAGCAGGATGGCGGCAACTAATAGGAACTTGTGTCTGTTTGCTATTTTCAGTATAAGTGGTTTACCCTAATGTCAAAGAGTTAGAGATTGTTCAATAACACCAGGGAAAACATCAGTGGATACAGGAAAAATCAAATCCATCACATATTATATTTACATATACTTAACAAAACATTTGCTTTTTAACTGGAACTTTATAAACTAGTTGCTTCATATTGCATACATGGTAGCATGAAATTGGTAGCAATCGGGGTGGAAATCTTGGAGGCTCTCTCAGAATTCTGCATACCATGGTCTGCCCTTCCTAATGCAAAATACATCCACCCTCCTCCCAGGGTCTCCAGAGGTCTCACCCCACCACATTATCAGCTGTAGTACAAAACCACACCATCTAGATCAGGTGCAGATGAGGCTTCTTATATACAGTTTATATATGTAATACAATTTCTCTTTGCAAAGTAGAGACGAACCACCCACGACACTCCCAACATACCATGATAAGAGGGGCAGAGGACAGCAGATGCAACGCTCTGGTTCATAAAAGAGGAAGTGAAAGGTGAAAAGGAGTCACTGATCCCAAACAGTTCTTCAATCCATCTGGACAAGTATGGATGTATTTCTGGATGTATATGTAGTGGCTGGAAATAAACCTCTGTGGCTCTCAGTCCTGACCTCTAGTCTCTTGGTTCCAGCTTCAGAGCCTTCCTTCCTGTTTATAAAAAGTAGCACGCTTTGCATCTGAGTAGTTTATCAGCCTGTTTCCTGCCAGGAAAAGTTTGGGGGTCTAATAATTTCTTTTTATCTGCTCTTTCTCTGTCCCTTTCAAGTCAAGCTTTCAGTGTTTCTGCTGATAGAATTTTCTCAAGGACTTTTGGGACCTTCTGTAAATTTTGGCCCTCACTTCTTCGAACAAAAGTCATATCCACACGTCTTTTTTGAAATAACCCCTTCTTTATTTTTGGTTCTTATTCCTGAAGGCCCTCTGGTTTGATTGAGAAGAGCTGAGGGGGCGACTCTTAATCTGTTGAAGTAGCCTAAATACTCGGGCAGTTAGCAGCAGCAGCAAGAACCCAGACAGCACCTTCAGCACTTTGCTCGAAAGTGTCCTCCACTATGTGTCCAGCTTTACCAGTTAAAAGCTCTGTTTCCACATAACTGCAGGGGACAGTTTTGCGAAGCATTCTGCCATGACACAACAAAGGTACGGCTTCCTATGTTTAAGAACAAACAAGAGACGTATAAAAACAAATTAACATTTCTACACTTCCATTCTCTCCAGCAGTATGTATCCTTTCACAGTTTTTTAAATCTGCTAATATAAATATGTACAAATACATGTATACTTACCCAAAGTTCACTCTTTCCTTTCAAAAATACATCCTTTTGAAATCAAGGTGTCAGCCAGCTGCCTCCTCATTTGGAATCATAACTAAGGAAACCTTTGCTTTCAGCCTCCCTCAGATTGTTTGCCAAATTCGGTTCTTTCGGTTACAGCAGGAGGCCCCTGTGGTCTTGCTGTCTGTCGGTTGGGGACCACTCTCAGCTCACGGAGGTGCTTTCCCGTCCTTGCCACGTGGCGCCCTCCACACTTCCCGTCCTTCTGACTGCAGGCATCCCTCTCATTTTCCAAGGGCTCAACTAATTAGGTAGGTCAGGCCCACCTGGACAGGTTATTAATTAATAACTAGCTCAAAGTCAACTGATTAGTGACCAGCTATGAGAATTATGTCCCATTGTATCCTCGGGTTCTGTCCATGGTCCAGGGAGGGGGCGTGTAAGAGGCGTACACGTCAGGGACTGGGAATTTCCTGGCCGTTCCAGAATTCTGCCTCCCACAGTGGCACAGTCAGGATCCAGACCCAGATCTCTCTTACTCCGAAGCCTCTTCCCTTAATAGTATTCTATACTACCATCTCCTAGAGTTATTTTGAAGCACATTTCTTAATCTGTTAAAACCAGCATAGATGTGAATACTTTTTCGAAGTGTCAGACACAGGCCAAATTTAATTACCCCACACCAATGCAGAGATAAATCCACATTTGCTCAGAAATATAGATACTTGGTGCATAAACATTTTACATATATAACCACTAATTATAATGCTGAATGGGACAATTAATATAATTGAATTTTTCTCCTAACCAATCAATTCGCTTAAATAAAATCCTTATACGTATAGACTAGTTCGGCATATTGCTAAGCATCTCTCAGTTTATCTGGTTGTTTGGAAGTCTCTACAACTAATAGTAAATGGTAAAGTGCTACTGGCTTTTCTCTGCCCGTTATGTAACAGACTGACTATAAATATCTAGGTCTAATACAGTGTTGGGGCCCAGGCTCCTTCTGTGTTGTTGCTCAGGCATCTTAAATACACATTTCACTTCCATCGTGTGCTTTGAGGTGGCTCCTCTCTCCCCTGCTGTAATTCCAGCGTGCGAGGACAAGGGGAAGGACAGAGAGTCCATGCACAGTCCCATTAAAGAGAATGACTAGAAGCTGCAAACATTGCTTCCTCTCACATGCCATTTCTATAGAGCCCTGTCCAGTGTCCACTCCGGGCTCCAAAGGAACCTGAGAAACATAGTCCTGCCTGAACAATGACAGTCTCAGCTAAACATTTTTATTATTAAAGAAAAAAAATGGACATGAGAAGACCATTGGCCATGACTGCCATGAGTTTGTAATCGCTGTCCTAAGCTTTGTTGCCAGTACTTCAGGTTATTATGAACAGCTCTGACCTATCATTCCTGGTGATTAGAGGCAAATAAATAATAGTGTAGGAGAAGTCTCACCCAGGATATGGAAATCTAAAGTTTTATTGGCTTGTGTCATGGAAACACCTTTAGGGTACCAGCAGAATAAACAGATGGTAAAGATCAGTGGTTTAATGAGAGATTAGTGGCTGTCCTTTGCTTTACAAAACACATGATAAATATAATGCAGTCTGGAGCAAAGCAACAAAAATATGTCAAGAGTTGTCAGTCAAAAGTGTGTCACAGGCATCGTATCACTTTATGGGATATGAAGAAAAGGAGATGAGACTGATCATATAAGACATAAGAACATGTTAATAATAGAGTGGGGACTTGGAGATAGGTAAAATTTACCCAATTTATGAAAAGAATAATGAAGAAAACATAAGGTAACTTAAAATCTTAAGTAAAGTAAGTCTGTGAATTTGTGATTTGATTAAATTAATATTAATTTGAAGACTCCAAATAGCTATAAAATAGTTTTTCCAAGCACGTAAGTTATCCTAGGGTCACCACAATTTTACACAGAAAAATGCCTTTTTAGGGGAAATGTAATACTTTATATTTTTAAGAGCAAAGTAATACCAACTTAAGCCAAATAAAGACACTTATAAAAACTAAATAACCTTTCTTCACTTCCAAACACCCCCCTCCAGTGGTATGTGTCCATTCATACTTTTCCTTTCTGCTAATATAAGAACATACACATATATGTATACATGGTTAAAGTTTATTGTCTCTTTTCTTTTAGAAACACATTTCTTTGGACAAAAATCTTAACCAGTTTACAAGATAATTAGGCCAATACAATATGTGAAAAATGTTCAAACTCACCTTCAATTAAAGAAATATATATTAAGATAACCATCAGTACATAATTCTCCTATGTCAATTTGACAATTGTTTAATAAACACTGTTGGCAAAATTAGGGATTTGAAATGAGCACTCACATAAGAAGATGCCATTGAAACCTGGCAGACTCTCAGGCAGAGACTTGGGCAACATGTGCTTTATAGCTTATAATGTTCCCAATCTTGATCTAGCTATTCTGTTTCCAAATATTTATGGACACAGATACTCATCTCGGTCACAGTTATAAAATAAAAAATTGGAATAAATTAAATACCCAAAGAAAGAACTCGTTAAAAATAGTGTTTACATTTGGTGTCTATATCCATTTAAAACTATTTTCAAAGAGTAATGGCATATATGCTTATTGCAAAGCTAAGATTCAAACCTATATAAATCCATCAATCTATCAATATAACCTATATACAAATCTATATAAATATACCTCTAGCCAAATGTTTATCTCACATAGAGATATATTTATTTATAATGTGTAAAAGAAGACAAGAAAATATTATAACAATTGCGATATCTCAGTATGGCAGAATTACCAACTGAAAGGTTTTTTTCTTTATGCTTCTCTTATATTCAGATTTTCTTCAATGAGCATGCATTACCTTAACAATCATAAATAATGATTTTAAATTTAATAATAAAATAATGAACATTTAATTTTATGTGTTTATTCATTGCATTTACTCATTTACTTCACAAGGCCTCTTCCATCTATAGTGGACCATATTTATTTTCTGCTGGGTGGATGATGTTTAGCTGATATATTTTTAGATGGTATAGTTAATCAGTTTTGGCAGTGACTTGAGAACTTCAAATTGTAACCAAGTATTCTTTTCCCTAGGCTACACTGCAAAATAAGAAATAATTTAAAATTAACTAAAAGAAGCCACCAGAACACTAAAAGTGAAAAAAAAAATCAGTGCAAATATGTTTGTACAAAGCTTTAAAATCTTGGGCTTGTGAGAATTTTGGAGAATATTTTTGAAAAACTTGCCGTCCAAATAAAACATGTTTGTCTTGGATGCAAATTTATAAACAAAATGGCTGTATAAAGTGAGAAAGGCATGAGTCTTTGTTTGCTTCAATATTATTTTTAACACATTCCAGTAAGTGATTCGAATTGCAATTTAGGAACCAACTGAGTCAACAAAATAAATATGACAATTTGCTGTCATTTGAGGATATTGGCATTTTGTAGAAGAAATTGTCTTGTGAAGCAGATGGTTCTGGCTTAGGTTGCATCTCTTTTTCTTCTTTTTTCCCCCTGGATATAGATTGTTGCCATTAGGTTCAAAGCGCTCTTGCCAACCCTAATACCATGGCAATAAGTAAAAGGCAGAGTGGATGAAATGCTTCAAGGTAACAGAGGCTTTTAAAACTGTTTAGGATACAAGGAAATGCTTATACAGGTGATCAAGAGAGGGGATATACAAACATTTCGTGTTAATTTGGAAAGTTTCACAATTATTTTAGAACCGTCACCTCTGCTCCCATTTTCTCCACACTGTCATGCCACAATAGTTGTCTAGCTGCTCTAGCCTCTACTTGAACGTTTTTAGCACCAGAGAACTCTCAGTCTCTTGCAAGTTCTCAACTTGGGGTCATAAACTCCATAGGAGCACCTGAGTTTCAGGAATTACACATAATTTCAGGGTGTTGTCTAAATTTTTGGATATTTAGGTTAAAGTCCATTTCTTCTTAATCGGTTTCTCGAAAGGGTCTGTGACTTCAAAAGAATTAAGAATCACTGCAGAGATGGCCGACTCCATTTTCAAACAGCTCACATAATTGAAAAATCAGATACAAAATGGTGTTACAATAACAATTTCTACCTCTCTATATCAAAAAAGCCTCTGGTACAAGATAGAATAGGGCAATGGAACGAATTTTATCCTTCTAAAATCTCCACTCTAAACGCTCTCATTTTTTTAAGCATTTCCTTTCTGATGACTGGTTCCCCAACATCTCGTCTATTCTCTTCTATCCCTACTCCAGGTTGACCATTTATTGCTTCCTGAGAGATGGTTGCACAGATTGTAATTTTCACGTATGATCTGAGCCACACCCACCAAAGAGTACTGATCCCTCCCCTGTTCTATACACTGATTTTATAGTAATAGAGAAACTTCCACGTTTTGGAGGGAGCCATAATAAATATTTGTCCTCTTTGAAAATCAAACAATTTCTTATACCTGTTTGGATACAGTATTTACTACAACTCAATAAGGTATACTGAGATTTTGCATCCTTCATTCCTACCCCACCTCCCCACCCTCCAGCAACTGAATCTACCCTTTCTCTTACTAGAACAATTGATTATTTGACCTCACCTCTGTTGAAGCTCTCATGGGCTCATGTTTGACTTTCCATTCAGGCCAGGCTAAGTCCCCTATTTAATTACATCAGTGCTGATCTTACGAACCCTCCGAAATTTCTCACCCTGGCATACAGAGAAATACAAGTCATTTAGGTGCAAAACACTGAAGTTCAAATCTTATTTTATCACTTATTACTTGTGTGATCTTAGACAGTTTAGTCATGATTTTGAAGGAAGAGGAGGAATTATCTTGAAATGCATATTAATCAAATGCAGTGTTGGAACCTTGCCTGTGCCCTGATTTCAATCAGCTAACTCAAAAAAGGACATTTATGAAACAACTGGAAAATTTAAGGTGAGATAATTCTATTTTGGATGTTTTTTAAGAGCCCTTAACTTTTAGAGACATACACTGAACTGTGCACAGATAATAATATATTATAATATTTATGATTTCCTTCAATATAATTCAGTGGAAGTGTACAGCTGCATGGATAGATGAGACAGGATTTGCCGTGCTGATGACTTTTGAAGTGGGTTGGTGGGCACAGGGAATTCATTACACTGTCATACCCACCGTTGGGTTTTAGAACACTTCTATGATAAAAAGTCAAAATTTTAAAAAGAAAAAACTTTCTTATAGCTATTTGAGTTGAACAAAATTAGCTTACACTTCAATAAAAAGAGGCATATCTGTGGATTTACTTTATTATCCCTAAGTCTCAGGTATTTCCTCAGAGACATGAAAAGTCAAAACAACAGTCCTAACTTCCAAAGTTTCAGTCTCCTTGGAGGGATTCAGGATCTTTTTTTAAAAAAATGTCTTCTTTCTTTCAACTTGTGCTTTGGAAACTGATTCAAGACTTTCTAGCTGAAGGGCAAAGGATATTTAGAAACCGCCTGTGCGCACTGTGCTTTTTATACCAATCTAGAGAGGAGCGAGTCTTATTCTACACCTGTCTTAGCCCGTAGAGCCCCTTGTGGGAATCAGATAAAAGTGTTCCTGCCTCTGGCGGAGGCAGTTTGGTGTGGGTCTGGGTTGCACCCTTTGTTGATCCCTCAGCTGAACAAATTCAGTTTATTCGATCAGTCTGGGATCATAGAATCTTCTATTTTCCAGGCTCTACTGCCCATGGAAATGAATTTTTTCCCATAGAGAATTACTGACGTACCACCCCACACCTTCTGCCCAGGCACTACGGGGACAAACTGTTTTAAGCTCTCAATAGTAATAGATGACTCCTGTCTCCATGTCACCCGCAAACTTCCCCTTTTCGTAAATCAGTGCACTGCACACAGCCATTCCTTCTACAGATTCATAAAGGGATAGAGAACAACCCACACCCTTTTTAAATTAAACTTTTTAGTTTGAGGTAGTTGTAGATTCAAATGCAGGTATAAGAAATAATATCATTTACACTGTTTTCCCCAGTGCTAACATCTATATAACTATATAACTAACATATATAACTATATAGCTAACATCTATGTAACTACAGAACGATGTCACAACCGGTCTTCAAGGAACGTATTTCCTAAAGAGCAGGAAGGACAGCCAACAAAACTTGCCTGTCACAGCCCTTGTTCCAGTCTGCTATGAATTAGACTAAGACTATTTGCAAGGGCTGAGAAGAAAATTATCAAATGCCATTGTTCATGCCATACATATAAGGGAAGGTTGCGCTAACAGTGTACAAGGTTGTGCACTGATTTTCTGTGGCCCAGCCCACCTGAGGTATGTTATCTGACTCAGGGTTTAGGTTTCATAGTTGAAGTAAATCGGCTAATTGAAGGAATTGGCCAGATTTTACAAGATAGGGGTATAATTTAGGATAAAGGGAGTGGAAGATATGTAGTATGTGAATAACCCAAATTGCCGAGCAGGGATAGAATGATAATCATGAGGTCCCTTGGGGAGGCAGTGGGACAGTGTGGTGCAGCACAGGGGCTCTGAGGTCTGCCTGGCTCTTCTGCTGACGGCTGTGCGATCCCAGGCCAGGCCCTCAGGCTGGTTATCTACTTTTCTGCTATTGAGTTATATGAGTTTTTAAATAAATTTGAAATATTAACCCCTTTATCAGATACATGGTTTGCAGATTTTTTTCCCAATCCACAGTTAGCCTTTTCATTCTGTTGATTGTTTCCTTTGCTGTGCACAAGCTGTTTAGTTCGATGCAGTCCCATTTATTTATGTTTGCTTTCATAGCCTGAGCTTTTTTGGTGACATCCAAAAAATCATTGCCAATCCTAAGAAGGAGCTTTTTCTTCTATGTTTTCTTCTAGGATTTTTATCATTTCAGGTCTTTCATTTAGGTTGTTAGTCCCTTTTGAGTTGATTTTTTTGTATGGTGTAAGATAATGGTTCAGTTTCATTCCTTTGCATGTGGAAATCCAATTTCCCAGCACCATTTATTGAAGAGACTGTGGTTATACCTTCATGGGTATGTAAACGTGACATCCATTTTCCCACCCTTACCAACAATATCCCATCCCTACTGTCCTTGGACTAAGGTGTTTCCTTACCCATCAGGTGTATAATTCTACTTGCAGAGCATTTATAGAATCTACAATTTCCTTCCCACTTTAATGGCCAGAATTTCAGTCCACACTCTAATCACCTCTGGCAACTCTCTGCTGAGCTCGTGCATTAAATACCCTAAACATTTATTTACTAGAAATTGTGAAAATTTGGAATTATGGACTCTTGTGTAGACATATGTGTTTTAACAATGAAATAATCATTTCTCATCCTTTTGACTGTGATCAAGTGTAACAATGAAATACCAGTGTTGTGTAGAAAGTAAGAATCATTAGGCTACATGGGGGCAGGCTGGAAGTTGTGATCTATGAGGAATAATTATAACAATGTTTATTGAAACCATATGAATGGATATTTTTTCCCAGTGATTACTGAACTTAATATTTTCCACAGAGTGTAACTTTTTTTTTTAAATTGAAAGAGTCTATAATTGGTTTCACCAGTATAGGAAAGTGACTTGCTTCAAAACACAGTTAAAGTAATTCAGTGCAGTAAAATAATATTTTTTGAGGTACCCTTCTTGAATTTGGCAATAAAACTCAATATTCAGGGCCAAGAAGAACAGAATAATGAAAAAAAAATTCTTGTAAGTTTTTTTTTTCTTTTTAATGTCCAAAAGGACCTCCATATATTTTCTAGAAATTTTGTGATTTGAAATTGCTATTGTCTTTGGCTCTGATTTAACCAGTAAACTAGTTACCCTGAATTCTAAGACACTTATGATAAATGTGTGGCGAGTGAAATAGACCCTCTGTTTAGAGGCTACAGTTTCTGCAGAAAAAAAGCTGTAGTAATCCAGGCTGTTTCCATGCCATGATTTTAAAAAGATAACGTTAGTATAATTAAGTCATAGTTTAAGGTGGAAAGAGGTAGGGAAGGAAATATTAAAACCAATGAAAACACTGCTGACCAAATTACTTTGGCTATTTGATGTAGTAGATACAATAGATTAAACAGTGTGATTTGCAACACTGTGTACGTATGACAGACCAAGAGGGTTTGCCTTTCAGATTAATGAAGCTATAAAAATAAATTGCCACCTACATGCATTCTTACTAAAACTAAAGTTTAACTATGGGCTATAGTCCTTCTGTGAACATTAATAAAAGTTTGACCAAACCTAAATTATGCTTTCCACAACCTTTTTAAAGTCAAATGAAAAAAAAACAAACCTCAACCAATTATAGTAACTGTGCTGTGTAGGAGGTTTGCAAATATATGATACATTTTGACAGCTGTTTTTTACTGGAATTCTGTCAAGACAATCACTGAAATATTTTGGAATGCTTAAAATGAGAGAACGCTCAATCTGTAGCTGTGCCTCAGCCACTGGAGGCCCAGAGTTCAGAGGTGTTTTTTGGTGGCCGCAGTGCTACCAGTTCCCGAAGTCAGCCTCGTTCCGTAACCCAGATTCCCCAGTGACTGATGCAAAATACTCGCTTTAAATGTAGTCCTGCGCTGTTCACAATGTTTACGCTACTTGTGCAAAGACATTTGTCCTTCTGATACACTTGGTCAATAAAATGGAGAAATGTTCAGAGATTGTCCCCATAAAATGAATTTAAGGATTAGAAAATAATATTCCCAAACTTTCAAATAACAGAATGCTGTCAGAATCCAGGAGGAGATAAGTGGAAGTACGCAGTGCTGATCCCTGACTTTGTCACTGTGGAGAGTAGCTTAGTGTCCTAATTCGTGGGCTCTGCACTGAATATATGTAGTAAACATACACTCTCCATGTACACGAATGTGGTTAAGCTCAACTTCCCTTTTGTTGTTGTTGTTGCTGCTGTATTTTATTTAGAATCCATTAACCTGAGTCCTAGTGAAAACC
Source organism: Varecia variegata (assembly GCA_028533085.1). Taxonomy (NCBI): domain Eukaryota; kingdom Metazoa; phylum Chordata; class Mammalia; order Primates; family Lemuridae; genus Varecia; species Varecia variegata. The sequence continues at coordinate 1,018,219 of CM052454.1, forward strand.
ACTGCTTCTCCTCCTTCTACTCCTCTGCTTCCCTCTCTTCACTCCAATTCAGTGACCTTTTATTAAATTTGTCCCAGCCCAGCTGGGTTCCAGAGCATCTAAGAAGGACGTGTGTCTAACACTTCCTTCCGATTCTCTCATTCTCAACCAGTGTTCCCTTTTTGGACAGCAAAGTCTCTCCCCACACTACCTGAGAACATCCTAGGGAAACTCAAGGGAACCATGGTCAGTAGCAGTTCATGTGGCCACGGGAAACCCAGGTTTTGCAGAAATATCAGTCCCAGGCCCTTTTCATAGTAGGTCCCTGCAGTTTGTGTTAGAACTCCTAAGCCAGCACTATGTGAAACAAGGCCTAAAATATTCAAGGCATACCTGTAGACCAATTCCAGTTTATCTGTTACCAGTCCCTAATTCTGACCTTCACTTTCTAGAAATACCAAATACATGGAGTTCTTCCCTCTCTGCTTTGGATAGTGATATCCCTTCTTCTTGATTTTAAAAAGAATTATAAGTCCTCACTGATACAGGTCAAGTGTCAGTTCCTCCAGGAAGCCTCTCACATCTAAGATAAGTTATTTCCCTTGAAGCCCTGTCTCCTCAGGCTGCTGGTTCTCAAACTTCAGTGTGCACCGAAGTCACACGGAGGCTTGCTAACGGGCAAAGTCCTGGGACCCACTTCCTGAGTTTCTGATGCAGTAGGTGTGGATGGGAATTAAGATTTTGAAGGCCAAGGACTTGGTTTTTTGTGTCTTTATATGTACTGTAGTCCCTGAGCACAGTGCCTGACATTCAGTAAGCAATCAACAATAAAAAATGAAAATTCATAGGTTGAGAGGCAAAAATATACCTGTAGCTTTATTTCACTAGTAAACAACTGAACTATTAGATAAATTGGGTAAGTAATTTTACCTATCATGCCTTCAGTTTTCTCATCTCCATTTGAGGATTAAAAACTATTACCCATCACATCTGGTTATTTTGAGATGATTAAATTAAATACATTGACATATATGTCATACATATACACATATGTGTTTTATGTAATTCTTTCTAGGGGGTGTGTGTGTGTGTTTGTGTGTGTGTGTGTTTTTGTGTGTGGGTGTGTTTGGTGACGAGCTCATTGACTAGGACATCTTAAGCACTTAGTAAGTAGTACCTTATTGGAATTATGAATAAATGTGTTTGAAAACTCTCTTTCCTCTGTTTGCTAAGCTTGCTAAGTGCACGGTTCACACTGGCAGCTCCTGTGGGGGTGCAGGGCCAGGGCAGCAGGGGGAAGAGAAAAGCCATCATAGAGCAAGGACAAGAGCACAGGTCATCAGCCTCTGAAACATAATTTTCTGTGGTGACTGGAAAGTCCTTGTTTATTAAAAGTGGTTTAGGGTTAGACAATATGTTCTTGGATTTTCAAAGCTTTGGTTTTCATTGGAATGGGTGAGCCTTTAAATTAAGTGTGGTTGACTTAACATAAACATCTCATACTTTCTTCATCTCCTGTCTCTGCCCTCCTCGGCACGTTGCCAAGTGACTTGAGGGTTGCTGAAATTCAGTTTTTGAATAATGGCTAACATATATGGTGCGGTTAGTTTCCCATCGTGACTGTGGGAGAAACCTCAGCCCACGCAGGCTCTGAGCCTGACACAGGGAGCTGCCGGGAGTCGCACAGAGATGTTGCCCAAGAACGGGAGCCACAGGGAATCCTGCAGGCATCCGAGCCTAGGGCAGCTTCAGTGGAGTGTCGCTCTGACAGCCTAGATCTCGGGGGTCTGTAGACACAGGTGCTGCCGCTGCACCACCGCCCCGAGAAGGGAGAGGGAGGACTGAGCATCTCCATACATCTCTGCTGCTGCCAGCTTGCAATCACCTGCTCCCCTTTGGGCTGCTGTTGGACCTGGGACGTGGGCACACTGCACTCCCCACAGCTTCCCGCCCTGCGGCTGGCCTGGAAGAGACCCGCCCTGCCCTCTTCTGGTCACAGGCCCCTGGGGCCATTTTGAGAGGTCAATGCTGGGCTGCGCCCCACACCTGGGCTAGCTGGAGCTGAGCAGCAAGAATGAAGCTAGACCCCCGTCTCTCACCATATAAAACAGTCAACTCAAGATGAATTAAAGACTTGAATGTAAGACCTGAAACTATAAAATTAGTAGAAGAAAGCCTAGGGAAAACTATTGTAGACGTCGGTCTAGGATTCTAGGAAAAGAATGCATGACCAAGACCTCAAAAGCACAGGCAACAAGAGCAAAATAGACCAAGGGACTCAAACTACCAAGCTTCTGCGCAGCAAAGGCGCCAATCAACAGGGTTAACAGGTAAACTGCAGAATGGAAGAAAGTATCTGCAAACTGTACATTCAATAGGAACCTAATAGCCAGAATTTATAAGGTGCTCAAACAACTCAACAACAACACAAAAACCAAATAATCCCATTAAAAAGTGAGCTAAAGACAGAATAGACATTTTGCAAAAGAAAACAAAAAAATTACCAAAAAGCAAGTGAAAAAAATGTTCAACATCACTCATCATCAGAGAAATGCAAATTAAAACCACAACGAGGCATCAATTTACACAAATCAGAATGGCTATTATTAAAAAGACAAAAAAAAACATGTTGGGGAGGATGCAGAGAAAACGAAACTCTTGTACACTGCTGGTGGGAATGTAAATCAGTGCAACCTCTCTGGAAAACAGTATTGAGATTCTCAAAGAACTAAAAGTAAAACTACCATACGATGCAACAGTCCCACTACTGAGTATCTACTCACAGGAAAAGAAAAATCAATACATAAAAAAGATAGCTGCACTTGTGTGTTTATTGCAACACTATTCACAATAGCAAAGATACGGAATCAACCTAAGTGCCCATCAAATAGAGGACTGGATAATGAAAATGTATATACGCGTATACACAATGGAATACTATTCAGCTGTAAAAAGGAATGAAATCATGTCTTTTGTAGCAACATGTGTGTAACTGGAGGCCATTAACTTAAGTGACACATGTGAGGCACAGAAAGACAAATGCTGCCTAAGTGGGAGCTGAAGAACATGCACACCTGGAAGCGGAGTGTGTGAGGACGGACAGTGGAGACTCAGGGAGGGCAGGTGTTGGGCGGGGGTGGCTGATGGGGGTGCGTGGTGGGTGCGGCGTGCTGTGCTCCAGCGATGGGTGCACTGAGGCCCTGACTTCACCACAATGCAGCAAAACAGTGCAGCAAAACAGCACTTGACATTTTTTAGATCAGTATAAATAATAAAAACTTTTTCGTAATGCTAAGTGAGCACCTAAATTTTGAAACTATGGTTTTAATAACTCTTTATCTGTAATGGGTTATTCACACTACAAAGAAAGCATTATGAAACAGGATCTATGAGTGATACAGACACAATAATGTGTTGATCTTTGTCGATAGAATGGACATCTCTGTCTTCTCACCCTGAAAATTTTAGTGATATATTCCATCAAGTAAAATTCAAATAAAGGGAAAAGTGCATTGACCATTATTGCTAGTAAAAGAGTTGAGAAGTTGTTGATAAGGCTGTTCCTTAAATTCACACACATAAGAGAGAGCAAAGGCTGCATTTTAAAGTATTTGTTCCAAATCAATTTTAGGAATTATTAAACCAGAATCTTTTTCTTCTTCTGACCAATGGTTAGCAGAAGAAATCACGATGGTGAGTCAATCACGTTTCACTTGATTGCCTGTGAATTGTTTGCAGATTCTTCTCAAGTTCTGTACAGTTATGGCATCAACAAGGACAAAGGACAAAGGAGAACAAAATTGACTGTTGGTGAAATTGGGACAGGCAAACCCCATGCAAAAAGAGGTGCCACTAGCTTTCAGAAGGAAGGGTTAAGTACAATCTCAAATCCATTTTTCCCCCGAAGCATTCTAATTTCTCACACTCACGCTCCTGTAAATTTCAGTAGAAATGCAATCCTTATGTTTTCGAATCATTTTCAACTAATTCAGCACAACAGTGTTGTGCAAGCACTTTTTGATGTCAGAGAAACATGTTCTTTTGTCTCTATAAAGCCATTTTTTGTTGAAGCAGTAAGTCACACATTAGCATAAAGAACAAAACAGTCTATTTTTCAAAATGTGATTTAAACCTTCAGAATGAATTAGTCTAAAAAGTGTCTAAATATAATTATATTCATGATTTTAATTAAAATATTTGAAAACATTTTTATCTCAAATACCTGACTTATTTTACAAAAGAAACACTAGATGCAGAGATGGAAAGAGGGAGTGAAAAACTAATTTTAAATTTATTTTGAATGCAGTAAGGCAGAGGTTTAGAGTACTTAATTAAGCCTATCCATTGTGAGGCCTGGCTTTACTCAAAATGCATGTTTTTAGAAGTGGTTGAGTTCTTTGGGTTGTGATATATATGATTATCTTATTGTTTAATTTTTACTTCTTATTCTCATTCTTTTTCATTTTAAAAGAACAATGGAATTATGGGTTCTATAAAACATGCTTTTAACATGTTTCCCTCATTAGCTGCTCTGATGTTGGTTCACTATGTGTTGTCTGTGAGCTCTTTAGACCTTCCCTCCAGCCCTGTAGAAGCTCCCAGACTCACTCCATTCTTTCTGCCGTCAAAGAAAGTCTCTGATATATGAAACCTCCAGTATTTAGAAGAAATTCTGTGAAAATTATCAATATTTGAAATAGGTCACATCATGCCTTCTAGTCGTTGCTTTCTATGTCCCTCATTAAGCAATTTGAAAGGAATATTTGTCTTTCTCTAGGCCTTTCTGACATATAAGAATTTAATGTCAATTATATATAATTGTGATACATTTCATAAGTTTAGAAAAATTGCATCATTAAAAAATTACAATATGTAAACTTGCACTCTATATTGGCATTTGTCTTGTTAATTTGTATAAATTTCAATAACTCCTTTGTACTGAAATCTCTCATTAACATTAAATGAGAAACTGGAATCATCTGTCCTTTATTGACAGAAAGTTAAATGGCAAGGAAGCTGATAAGAAGGATGTGTTTTAAAAAGTGGTGTAAATCATCTGCGATAGAATAAATAGAGATGTAGCTCAACCTCTTACATCATCCGCATATTGGAGTGTAAATAAATTTTTCAAATTTACCTATCTCATCCGTAATGGGGACATAATTCAAACCCAGTCTGTTTAAGTCCAAATTCTGTTTATGTTCTTTTATTTCACAAACAATAATTAAGTGCATTTAGGTTTGTGGAAGAGATCACAGCTTGTTATGGAGGTTAGATGTGTACCAGTGATTACAATATAGTGCGATAAGGGAGATCGTTACAATGCACAAAGACATAGGAACATTGTGGTGCGATATCTGTTAGCTACTTCACAGCCAGCCGGCTGTTGCACAGATTAACTCTGAATCTAAACCAAAGTAAATTCCACAATCACAATGATAAATGTGTATATGATAATAAAAATTGAGAAAAGATAGATTTTAAGTTAAAATATATTTTAAATATTGTATGTAAAACATAATGTATCATTCTGTATATCAAATATTATTAAAATTAAGTTTACCTGCTTTTTTTCATTTTGGATATGTCTACTTTGAATCTCTTTGAGGGAAATCTTTTCAATTCATAATTTCATTGGCAAAATCCTAATAATTTTAATGTGATCACAATAGATAGTCAACATGATTTACAATCAGATGGATTAACTGTTGACTTATGCCTCAGGTAAACGTTATAAATTTACATGCATACCTTCCAGATGCAGGAAAAACACAGAGACATTTTCATAATGGGTTATTCAGACCATTCTGAGTGGGCAGAAAAAAATCCAAAGCAGAAACAGCTTTTACATATGGCATCCATAGCTGCAATGTTATTTTGCAAGAAGTGCTCAGTTGAAGCAAAGATGTCCTTGACAAAGACCAAAAAAAAAAAAAAAGCCAACAAACTATTTATAGCTGGAGCTGTCAAATTTAGAGTAAACCTTTTCCATCTAACCACATTTGCTGCAGAATTCTTCTGGCTAATTGCAGGCTACTTCTGCACTGCACGGAGACGTCTGTACTGTGGCACACCCTGTAATTATATGGGAAGGCATCACCATGATTTTGTTGATAGTGTATTATAGCTAAATCCTTTGGGTGGAAACAGGAGAGTTGCATTGTTTCGATCTAGGGGACAAAAGGTGAAACTTTTGAGGAAGTAAAATTGTCCACAGAAGAAACCGCACAAGTGTTCTATGATAATGTTTCATACTTTCAACTGCCTAGAGACCCTCTACAGCGTATGCAAAAGAGAGAGGAGGAGAGAAGGATGTCTATGCAGCCAGGATTACTCCCTCTAGCACGTGTTTGACATGAGTCATAATTGCCACCGCCCTAGTGCAGGCCCTTATCACCTCTCGACTATTCGCTGCAAAAGCTTCTTAGTGCAGAAGCCTCCCAGGAGACCACATCAAAGTCCCCCGTCTTCATCTATCCTGAGTACTAGCCATTAGCACAGCTTTCCAAACTCTCTGTTTCCAACATGTCACACATTCTCTAATAAACGTTAGTGACTCCCGTCACTTGCTAGACAGAGAGCAAGTCAGTCCCCTTACCTGGCTGTCCCCACCCTCTCTACTGTCCGTATCCCTTCCCATAGTGCTACATCAGTGTAGTGTTCAGAACGGCCCGTGGCCTCCTGAATCCAGATAGCTTGGGTTTTAAGTCCAGACACATCACTTACCAGATACTCGAATGGGGGTAAGTGATTTGACAGCTATAAGGTTCAATATCTTCACCTACAAAGTAGGTATAATAGCGCCTTCATTTTAGGGTTCTGGTGAAATTTTAACATATTAATAATACATGCAAAACACTCAAACAGTGCCTGGCGCATGAGTAAGCACCGAAAAATTAATAGCTATTTTATTGTTGTGTTGTTTATTGGAGGACATATACTAGGAACCCGCTGGCTGAACGTCAATACTGTGGGTTATGATAAATGCTAATTGATTAATCTAAATCACCCCTGAACTTTATGAATAGTATGATTCTCTGCATTTATAGGAAAATTTGCCATGAAAACAATTCACTTAAATTGCAATAACCTTTTACCAGAATAGCCCTAATATACAAATTGAATATTTAAAACAATAACACCTTTTCAATGCTACCATGTTACATTGAAACCCAGAAGCGTATGTACTCAATATTCATTGCAAAAATATACCAAATATTACATTTAACCTGTGGCCATAGCAGTGTGGTTAATTCTTTAAAACATGATTTAGTTGAATAAATTGTGATCAGCTCTGGTAATAATTTGCTTCTCATATTAATTCATTAGATAACAATGTTTGCATGATTAAAAAAGATATAACCCGAATTTGCCATCTAGTTAATATGGTGAATGTGTTGGTGACTGTTTCACTGAGTTGTTAATAATTAGTGCTTTAAGGACCATGGCCAAGGCCACGGTTGACCTCCGCCATGGCCTGGTTAGTGCTACTCTGTTCTGTGGCTACAGAGTGTTCCTTTTGCCACAGCTGATTGGCTCACAGATGACCTGGCAGCACCAGGTCAGGTGTGTCCCCTCTGTGTTCAAAGCGCGGTGAGTCGGGAGGCAGCATTGCTGGAGGGCTGGTTGTAAAGACTTCAAAGATTGAAGACGCAGCGTCTGACACTTGAGACTCGGGAGGTTAATATTGGTGTAAACTGAAGGCTCAGAGCCGGGAATGGACCAGAAGGAGAGCAGGTGTGGAGAGAACTTTAAAAAGACACAGGGAATTGAACAAATCTGGAATAATGTGGGAATATTCGGGGAGGTAATAAATATATAAAAATGCAATATAAAGAGATTTAAGATTGAGGAGGGATTTTGCAGAAAAGGAAGCTAAAAAGCAAAATGATCTTATGAAGGGGGATGGCCAATAAGAGTCACACAGTTTCAACATTTGGAAATGAGGTCTCTTTTTAATGAGACAAAGAGTAATGTATTCATACATTCTAAAATTTTAAAAATTAAGTTTGTAAAGATGGTGAATAGTATGTGTCTATGATCTGTGCCCTGTAAGATAAGTTGACCAGTGATTCAGCTGGAATGAACTGTCTTCCAACCTTCTTGAGTTTTGGTCGCCTCTTATGTGTGGGAGCCTCCGTGGCAGACCCAGTCCTGTCCCCCAGGAGACTGCAGGTGTGGGCAGAAATCAGTTTGATCAGTTTTCTAAAGTTATCATTATTGCTAAATAAAGATAGGTTGCATTTGATCTTTTTTTTTCCTGTTCTAATTGATAAATTATGTTCTGAAAAGTTAGCATACCTTGTTCTGCATATCCCAACCTGCTGTAATGGCTTATGTGTCAGCTCACTCAAAACACTGGAAAGTTTTCTTCAGTACAATAATTTTTCTTTTTATGTCTTCGGCCATTGCTCTTTTCTAAAACTCTAAGAAGTGGAACACTACTTCTTAAAGTTCTGGAACGTGTGTTTGAACAGGTTGAACTCTATTACACTTCATCACTTCCCTTAAACAAGTGACCTAATTATGTTCTTTCCTTTTAAAATGTTTGTTGAGACATTCACACGTGTTACTCAGCAACCCACAAACTTGTTGAAAGCACGTGCCTGTTTTCAGGCTCTGGACGTGGACTTGGTGTTGGCACTTGGTATCAAATACAGATGGACGTGAGCATCGTCATGTCATTAGAGCCACGAGAGGCGTTTGTGTGTGTTTACAGTGGATTTTGAAGGCCTTTAGATAGTTCCAGTGAGAGGGAAATACTTGAGACAGAGCACACATTCCACAGAGAACTATGCAAGAAATCAACTCCCCAGTGAGTTTTGTGTTCATGATTCTTTTCTCCAAGACTCTTGTAATTTGGGAATAATTTTAATGTCTCTGACTAATTTGTATTTTAAGTATGTGATTTAAAATACTTCCTTGGAGTATTTAGCAAAATTAGTTATCTTTACTTGCTTTCAGCTATTAATTAAATAAAGGTTAAAAAAATCTTTGTTTCCTTTTTTTAACAAATTAAACAGTTTAGCTGAGAAGAACTTCCAAGGGAATATTGGCAGTAGAAAAATAAGTCTGGTAAAACCTGAAGTATAACCCCTTATCTCCACTAGAACAAAAAAATGAAAAATTAATTAAGGAATAAAATTTGCTCCCAGAATAAAGTCTGCACTGAAAATTCTGACCCAAGTGTCAAGGCAGTGCCCAAAGGGATGTAAGACCCCAAAGACAGGCCACCTGTAAATCTCCAGTGGATGTTCATTCTACACACACGCACGCACGCACGCACGCGCACACACACACACACACACACACACACACATATACACAGCAGTCACAAAGGGTTGGCCAGTGCAGTCAGTCCCTACATTCAACAAAGGCAAACTTCAGTGGTCAAGTACAAATTTGAACAAATAAAACAAACTTGCCAAACATTTGGTGAAAACCAATAGCCAAAGAGAAGTACCAACCTAAATAAACAGAAGATTGAAGAACCAGAAAAAGTTAATAGCAAAAACAGGAAAAAAAAACAAACTTTAAAATTGAAATGTAATATACTTAAAGTGGAGAAGATATTGCATCTATAAAACAAAGTTAGGGTGCTATGGAAAATAAATAGAAATTTGCAAAATTAAAAATATGATGTGACGAATGCTATAATTTACTCTTTCACTCAACTCTATTCCATCTCCTTTGTAGTACACCCTAGTGCTTGCTAGAGAATGGAGTCTGCATTTCTCACACTCCTCTCCCACTTGGGTTTTGTGTGGGACCTAGCTAGTTTCTTCCGAGGAGACACAGGGTATGAGGTTTGGACGGCAGAGATGAACACGCTGCGTGGAGGCGCAGTTCTGTTGTGTCTGCTGGCAGGCACTACCAAGGAGGCATTTGGCTTTTCTGTGGCAGCTCTCGCAAAGGTCCAGGTGTCTTCGTGGGCATTCGGAAGTAGCATGTGACATCTGTTTATTGGCACATGTCAGGGCTGAGGCTGTGTGGTCTTGTAGCCAACAGACAATATGGTGGCATCGTATCCCTGGTTTGTGGCTGAGGCATTTGGACCTGGGGCTGGTGATCCTGATTCCTCACAGTGACAGGCAGCAGCGCCCTGCCTGGCCAGTGCTACCGTGGCGTGTCATTTTGGGAGTTGCTCCTGGACGTTCTAATTACATCCTCCTCTCAACCTTCAAATGACTTTGTAAACATCTAATTCCATCTATTAATTTTTTTTTTTTGGTTAATCTAGCCAGAGTGCAGCTGAACCCAGACTGATATATGTAGTCATCTAAATAATACAAATTCATATATATGGGTTGAAAAGCAAACTAGATACATGAATTAATGGGCTAGAAGATCAAACTAATCTCTAAAATATACCACATAAAGACATGGAGATGGAAAATACGAAAGAAAAACCAAAGTATAAAAGATAAGTTTATAAGTCCTACCATTTTCCAACAGGAGTTATAAAGAGTAGGACTGAAAAAATTCAGGGAAATAATTAAAGAAATAGAAGAAAATAAATTCCCAAAATTGAAAAGAGTGTGTGTGTGTATCTATCTATCTATCTCTATATATATATATTTCTCCAGCTTTCAAATACACACACACACACACACACACACACACACACACATATCTGTCTCCATCCTCCAAGACAAGGAGAAAGTTCTAAAACTATCTATACAACTCTTATGTTCTAAAAAAAACCAACTTTAATCTAGGTTTAAAGTTGGTTTTTCTAGACTCAGCCAAACTAGCAATCAAATATGAAGCAATTTTCTGAAAAGAGACAATTTTTAGAGTCAAGTCTCAGAAAGTCACTAACTACAGACCCTTCCTATTATAATTACTTACATATCATATAATAAGCTTGTACACCAACAATATGAAATAAATTCAAACAGGAGGCTGCCGAATGCAATGACCAGTGGTGAGACTAGAGTGTTCTCTGAGTCAAACATAAAAGTGAATAAAGCAAGTAGCAGAATAATATATAAATTATGATAACAATTATGTTTAAGCATTATGTGTACGTATGTATAAAGGTAAATGCATACGAAAAGGGCTAGAAATGTATACCCCCAATTTTTAGCAATGATTTCCTGTATGATAGGAATTGAACTAGAGTTTGGAATGGGGATAGAGGACTACAAAATGAGTAATTTCTGCAATAAATTTTTTACAATATTTGTAACATTAAAAATAAGAAAAATTTTACTACTTTCCAAAGATAATTCCATCAATCAAAGTATTTTGAATCTAGAAAAAGAAAATTATCCTATATGTAATCTTAAGACTGTTGTTTGAGAAACCATCTCTACAAAGAAACTTGTAAAGTTGATGAATTAATAGAATGCATCAAAATTTGAGAATAAGATTAAAAAAATAAGACATCCTCTTTGGAATAAAAAATCATATAAAATATATGCAAAATTTTCCCAAAAACAATTTACTCTGGCAGATAATTTGTAAATGGTTATTGATGATATTCTTCCAAATCTAGAGCCAACATGTAAACTATAACAAAGATAAAATGTAGACTCTATATTAAGTCTGGAAACATTTTGAAGAAAAAAAAAACTTATTAGTGTTTCTTCAGCAGTAAGCGAAAATGAACCTCTCTAATGTAAAAATAGTATGATGGGACTATCTCAATTTGAAAGCAGTATCTTTTAATACCATCACGTTTTTTTTCCTGATGCAATCCAAACGAAGAAACCTGGTATCAATTTTGTTTCACAAAGAGATTTTTCCAACTTAGCAGAGAACGTACTGGTCAGCCAAGACAGATACTTGGTTCGTGTCGGCTATATTTCTCAGTGAACATAAATTGGAGTTTTACGCATCTCACTCTCTTATGAATTATGTTAATGTGAGTTCATCCCCTTTGTTCTCATCAAGGGGAAAACGTATAAATTCGAGAAGGTAATCAGACTCTGGATCGTTGCTGACCATGTCCGGGTGGTTGTGCGATTCCCAGCTGGAAACCATCAGTGTAGGGGTGCCGTTCCCCTTAGCTCAGAGCCATTCAGGCCCCAGCTAGCAGCAGCCGAATCCCCCCTGAGAAATGTCTTTCCGCTGAAAGACGCCACCTTGGTCCAGGTCAGGCTGTGCCTCTGGGGGCAGCCCGTATCCAACGGCAGGTGAAGCTGGGAGAAAGGGATGAAAGGTCCATCATCTTTGCCTGGATTAGGCCGTCTCTGAAGACATCCCAGCTCCAGAGCTCCCAGAGCATCTGTTGTCTCAGGGCCAAACTTCCCTCTGCCTAGTCCTCCTTCCCTTACACCCCGCAAGGGTTGATCCCTACAGCACACCCAAACAATCTGTTCCATGCAAATATCCATCTAAAATCTGCTTACCAGGGAATCACACCTAAGACAGTGAGTCTTTCTAACCCATCCTAAGTTCAATAATGTTCAGTCTTCAATAATGTTTCTGGTTTTTTTTTCAGTTTTCTTCATATATTCTTTCCATTTAAAAGTAACTGTTTCACAAAAGTAGTGTTTATAATAAAATGCAAAAAATACAGAAGAAAAGCAAAACAATCTTTTAAAAGTAAATAGGTACATAAACATGGCTACGAACATTTTCCATATATGGTTTTTGTTATAAAAGTAAAATCATTTAATAAAAATGCATATTCTGTATTTTATCATACTAAAATATAAATATTTTTAATCCTATTATGTATCTTTATATCTTTTTGAACTGCTGCATAATGTTTCAATGAAGGAATGCACTATATCTTTCTTAATGGATTTTTGGTTGTTGAAAAATTCAGCTATTAAAATGATTCTGCAGAAAATATCCTTGTCTGTCCATGTTAGTGTAGATTCATGATAATTTTCTTAGAACACATTTCTAAGTGTAGAATTCCTGGAGCAAAAGGCATGCACAAATTTAAGGTTCTTATTGCTCAATTTCCCTACAGAAATATTGCACTAATTTGCCAAGCAGATGTTTGAGAGAGTTTGGAAGGTATCTTTTATTATACCAACTTAAGGCATGGAAATATATCTTGAAGTTCATTTTTTTCATAACAAGGTTGCATATTTTTCATATGTTTATTGAGTATTTGTAAATTTCCTTTGCTGAGCAACACATTCATTTTGCTGGTCCATTTTTTCTATTGGGTTAAATGTAGTTAATTGAAGAGGTCTCTATATATTAAGAATATAATTCATAGTATATTAATGTAAGGACTGATAAATAATGATAATATATTTGATGTGAAAAGTTCACATTTTATGTTTTAAGAATATTGATACATGAATAAACTAGAATTAATTGGTTTTATGATATTAATATAAATACATTAAAATTACATTATAAATCTAACTACCTTGACATGGCCTTCTCCACTCCAAAATGCAAATTAGATTCCCTTGGCATTGTATATGATGTCATCATGCAATCTTTCTTCACAGATCTTATCACAGATTCCAATTTGATATCCATTTACATGGATATGTGTTTAATAAAATAAAAAATTGGTTTAATTCCGTTAGACTGAATGCTTCATGAGAGCAGGTACCATTAATGATTTGCATTTCTTGATTTCTAGAAAAGTAAAAGGGAAAAAATTAATTAACTGATGTGGAGGAAAAAATTATATAATTTATGAAGAGTAAGTAGGGATACAATAGAATTATTCACGTTTAGGCTACAGTAATGATCTCTGTGAACACCGATTTTAATAATTTATTTGCTACCTCCCTAAACTGAAAAGATCTATGGGAAACATCCCAATTCATGAAGTCCAAAAAAGCTTTTTGCTTCAGTAAGTACTGTGAGAGTCCTAATATAAAACTGACAAAAACAAATAGAGCAATGTTGTCAACAACTTGCTCCTTACCCTTTCAGAAATCTTTTAAAAAGGCTGCATTCTTAGGGTTAGTCAGAGCCTCAGGAGCAGTTTTCGTAAGATTAACTCCAGATTTCCAGCCAGAGTTCTTGAGAACCAGCCGAATATCGAGTATTCTTGAAAAAAACTAAGAGTTTCTTTCTTTCTTTCCTTTCCCTTTCTTTCTTTCTTTTCTTTCTCTCTCTCTCCCCTTCTTTCCTTCCTTCCTCCTTTCTTCCTTCTTCCTTCCTTCTCACTTTCTCTCTTTCTTTCCTTTCTCTCTCTCATTCTCTCTTTCTCTCTCCCTCCCTCCCTTCCTTCTTTCTTTTCTTTCTTCTTCGTTTTTGTTTATTATTTTTTACTTTGGTCTCCAGAGAGTCTGAGAATTGATAAGAGAATTACAGATGAAAATGGCTATATTATAGCAGCCAAAAGAAATACTAATAAAATAAGAAATCTTGAAACAAATATTGCTTTCCTTGATTTCTAAACATGCCTTTAATATCCTGTGGATTTACAATTGGTAAATTTACAATTTACAAAATATAGGCAGGTTTACCATTTGTGTAGCATCTTATACCATAACACTACAATTATTCATGGTGATAGTATGATTATTTATTCATGTATCTATCTTTCTAATTAGACTAAAGACCAGGTCTTTATGCATTCATTCATTCAACAAATATTGAATTTCAACTATATGAAGGACTGTTCCAAACACAGGGGATACAAGAGAGAAAAATGAAAAAAACCAAAAATTCTGCCCTTAGGAGTCGGCTGCTAGGAAACGTAAAATATAGAAGAGATGAGACAAAAGCTGGAGATCACTGAGAACAGAGTCAGATCAGGAGTTAAGGTAGATGGATGCACCAGAGAAATACACAACCGCGATCTGTAAAGCCGGTGGTTGGGGTGGATGCTCAGTGTGTTTGAGAAACAGCAAGGCCAGTGTCGCTGGAGCAGATTTGGGAACGCGGTGGGATGAGACACGGGGGAGGGGTATATGCTGTTACTTTGAATGATACAGGTGATTACGCAGAGAGAAAAGTTTTGGGCACTGAGAACCAGTTCAAGGATTCCCAGACTAATAATGCTGAGCCACTTTTAACTTCACCAGATTCCTTTCAGTGCAGTGAAAGGGTCCAGAATATTAGGAGAGTAATTGTCGGAAGACATGGCAAAGATGATCACAAAACAATTATGCCAAGTTACTCGTATAAATTAGCAATTCCTTCAGCAGAAATTGTTGTGAATATTATAATTAAGATATTAAACTTGCCAAGTAATTAGAACATCCATCACCTCAAGCATTTATCATTTCATTATATTAGGAATATTCAATTCCACTCTTTTAGTTATTTGGAAATATCCAAAAAAATATTAAACTAATATATATGTTATTATGAGTGAGCCTACTAAGTGTCTATCCTGTGGATTATTAATTGGTATTTGGAAATTCATCAGAGAACAGTCTCAATAAGAAAGCTCCATTCTTATTCTTGGGTCACTGAAAATATAAGTAGAGGAGAAAAAGCCTTCAAATTTTAAAAGGTGTTTGTTTCTTTTTATTCAACCATGATTAATAGATTTGAAAAACAAAATAGTTCAGAATCATGCGAATGATTCCTCACTCCTTTAATAGCAACCCTCACCTCCCTCATTTTTGGAAAACAAATTATACAAACAAGGTTCTGCAGAAGAGAAACGCTTCAGAACCGAGCAGAAGATCTGTTCTTCTGGTAAGAGTGAAAACGAAAAAACGGCACACCTGCTTCCAGCCGCCCCCTCCCCCTTCGCAAATCTCACCGGGCCTCGCCATGTGAAGTCCCCTCCAAGTCAAACAAGTAGCAATTTTAAAGTAGCACCTAAAGAGGAACTTGGGCAGTGTTTGCCAGCAAAACCCAGACCCCAACAGTTCCTGCTGCACAGGCTTTATTTTCATTTCCTTGACCCATTTGCAGAGAGTTGTTACTGACGGCCGGCTTGGCCTCCCTGCACACGGCACACGAATAATAAACAGAGGCCAGCTGACACCCCAGACACCTGCAGACACTCACAGAGCAGGATTGTTCCTGCAGGGAAAGCGCTGGCCGGGGCGGCTGGGTGGCCATCCACTGGCTCAGCACACACACACACACACACCTGAGAGAAGTTTACCCAGGGCCCTCCTGAGGGCCGGCCGGGCTGCCAAGAGAGCCGACAGAAAAGAGCCACTGACGGTGGTGGCAGCGTGTGAAAGGCCTCTGTGTGCAGCCGTCCCCTTGTATCCCGCGCCCCTGGACGCGCTGAAATTAACTGTGCAGAAGTTCCGTGGAAGCTACATGCTGCAGGCCTTTGCACAGACTTTAAGGCATTGAGCTTATTATTCCAGTTTCTTAGGATCCAACTTCTTATTTATTCATAAATTACATGTTTGCCAATGAAAACACTCTGTTGAAGGTCTGCTCAAGCAGGTGCATTCAAGTAACCTGAAAAGCCTTCACCACTAACATTTGAAAATTCTGCAGAACTGGGCTTCCTGGAATTGACAACAAAGGTCTTTTTTTTATTCCATGAATTTGAGTTTGAAATATTTTCTAAATAATTCAGAAAATATGACTTAAGTTAGTAATGAATCAATGGGAATGTGTGTGTGTGTGTGTGTGTGTGTGTGTGTATATATATATATATATAAAACATTCCCCCTGTTATGGAAGTAATTATTTCAAATATATTTAAATACAATGTTAACGTCTTTAAGGAGCCTACTCAATATTTCAAATATTCAGTCCATTCAGTGTTTTTCATTAATTCTTATTCATCATAGGAGAAACAAAGGAAAACTGATTTTACAAGTGTGCAGCCTCAAAGACCTAAGATTCAATTCACTTATCATAATATCTTTGAACTGGATAAGATCTATAAGAGAGCAAAAACATAGAAAAATATTTAACCCAAAGATACAACATGACATAACCAAGAGCCACATAAGAGAGGGACAGAGTTAGCGTGAAAACTAGATTCTAATCCTCTAAAACAATGTCCTCTTTCCAGAACATGGTGCAGCGCAACTTGTCAATGGTGCAGTAATCTGTAAGCAACAGGAGGACTCATGGTGGGCACTATGTCTAAAATTATGGTGTAGAGATTCTAGTATATTGAAATCTTTTGGTTTTGCTTCATTTTTTACTCATTAGCAAAGTGCATCTTTCCGATGGTTTTTAAAATCACTTAAAGTTTCAGGAATAGTCCAAACCATTCTTGGACCAGAGAGAACATATCAGCTGCGGTTTAAGCAACAGTGCAGCTGCAGAAAGTGTATGAGCAAGATCTGAAGCTGGAGCAGAGCCAGTTTGTCTTAAGGAATTCCACCTGGACCTACTTAACACCTCCTCCCCTCCCCTCCCCTAAACACAGGCCCTTGGCCCCCTCGGGGACAGGGGACAGGAACGGAGCCTGGAGAGAGCAGGAGGCGTAGGACGTAGGATGCAGTGCATGCTGGCAGGACTGTTCCAGGCCCTTCTGTTTCCTGCCTCAGGGCCCCAGTCTGGCCCTTCACCTGCCTCCCTCTTTGCTCCATCAGACAATCGAAACTCAGGGCCGAAAGTCATACTGTATATCGATAAATGAGAAACTACAGCATTTCCCCTATACTGTCTCTTTTATTGTTTTTACAAAAGAAATGCAAAGGACACTCTGGGGACCTTCTTTCATTGCACGTAACCGGAACAGTAAATAACCGGCTGGTACAGTTCGTGTGTAGGTACATTGGCCAAAGGCTGCTCACTCTCAAACCCGTGCCCATAACCACAACCTGGAAGGCCTCTTCCCAAATGGGGTCGATGGCGTGGCCACTTACTGAAGAAAGATGGAAGAGGACATGTTGGGTTAGAAGCTGAGGATAGTTAAAGTATTAATAGTTTTTAAAACATGTTAATGGGAATGGACATTCTATATAATTTATCAGTTTCATTCTAAATATCAGGAAGTTTACTCTCTCTGAAGTTAAACAGATTAATGAGTTAAAACCATGTAATAATAAGCAGCAAATGGAGGTTAATTCTACGTAGCACTGTATCAGCCTAGCTGAAAATCAGAATTACCTATAGAGTTTTTTTAAGTCTATGCATGTCTGGACTTCATCCCATGTAGTGGACATGTGTCTGTATTTTTGTTAAACTTCTCAGACGCGCCAGCCCTGCGAGCCGCCGTTGTGTACACTTTATGGCAGTTTCTCAAAATGAGAGAGCAGAACTTCGGGTATTAGGAATCCAGGGATGCTTATTAAAATGCAGATACCGCGCCCGTTATCATTCTTGTCAATCAGACTCTCCGGGAGTGGGGCCCAGAAACTGCATAGATTTTGACAGCTATTAGCATATGGTATTTATCTGCGTTCATATTATAAGGATATTTTAAAGCCTTATCATTAGTCTTCCAAATGTACATCACTGATACTATCCACTGGGGTTATACCATTTTAGCATTTAATAATTTCCCATTTCTTCATGTTAGCTATTTGAAAACGTAATACTTCATTTCTAATCATTCCCGACTTAGTCACTGTTGTGTGAAAGAGAGAACATGAATCCTGACTCATCAGGAACTGGTACTCGTTAGTGGCGTTCCAGATAATTTTGCGTGTCCGAACTATACTGTGAGCCATTCATAATAGAGCCAGGGCATGGCATGTTTACAGGAGCTCTTTCCAAATACGGCCTCCATAGAAAACATGTGTCAGATTTGTTTTTCTGTGTCAGAACAATGAGCACACTATAAATGGATTTTTAATCTTTTGATGTTCCAAAATATTTATTGTTTAGTGCTCAGGGGCTTTAAGTCTCCCCTGGAGCTGACCCCCCCATGAGTTTGTTAGTTAAGGATGGTCATGTACAGTGGTATAGGATATGCACTGCACAACTCCAGGGGGTAACATCCATGCTGTGGTCTATGATGTGCAACATGGTGCCATTGCTCCCAAGCAGTAATAATACCCCAAGGCAGTTTTTAAATTCTAAATTAAGTCTTATTTTTAACTATTTCCTTTTACGTCACGTTGGAAAATATGTTCACAACTTGAAATACTACATGTAAATTTGTTGACTAAAATGGCTTAAAAGCTATTGGTAAATATAAAAGTTCTGATTTTCCTTAATTTGGCTTTAATTTAAAATGTAAGAATTTTAGGTTGATTATTTTAGTTTTGACTGTTTAAGTGGATGTTAAGTAGATGATTTTTAATTCATTTCTAGAACCATAAAGTTTGTTATCACAAAAACTGAGATACCACTTAAATAATGTGTTTTCTGTTACAGAAATACATGTTGAGATAAAGGAATCATTGGTTAAGTAAATATTTTTATCAAACAGAGATTCCAATATAAAAATTGCCACTTTAAATTTACATTGCAAGCAAGAAGATAGTATTTCTCAAATGGTTCAATAAATTTACAGTAATTGTTACCATTTAGAGATATCCAATTTTAAAAGTTCCTAATTCTTAAAAAAATCACCCATTTCTCTTTTATTTTTGACTTGTTTTGCTTTTCTAAATCCTAGTATTAAAGGAGTATAAATGTGAAATATGTATAACTGGAAGAGATTATTACATTTTAACTTTTCTGAGCTAATGGTAATTCTATTTCTTGACCATGTATTTTTAACAATATTTTACTTTACTTAATAAGCATGTGATTATGCAAAACAGATTTTGCAGTATTTACTGAACGTAGTAACTAAAAGTGGGCCAAATATTTCAGATATTTAAAGGTACAATTTACAAACTCATAAGCCTGTTTTATGTAATACTACAATTTTAATTTCAGAATGTTGTAGTGAAGACAATTATATTAATGTTTTCAAACCTGAAAATATATTGAACAAATTGATGGTTCAAACCGACAGTTGCTTATTTGGGAACTAAAAACCTATAAGGCCCCCTAACTCTCATCTTGCCCTTTCTAGTTTCCTGCTTTGTGGTTACTTTATAGAATTATCAACAGTTCCGGAGGGGGTTGGGGAGAAATATTATGTACTGGGCCTACTATGTGCCACAGTGAGTGAGGCAGGTACTTTTATGAAATAAGGAGAAGGAGAATAGGCAAACATAAATGAGACAATTTTGTTACTACTTTGCAGCTCTAATAAGCTTGGTAAAGAAATACATGCCATATTTTTTTATTTCAGCATATTATGGGGGTACAAATGTTGAGGTTACATATATTACCTTTGCCTGAGTCAGAGCTACAAGCGTGTCCATCCCCCAGACGGTGCGCACTGTACCCATTAGGTGTGAATATACCCATCCCCTCCGCCCCCTCCCACCTGCCCGACACCCGATGAATGTTACTATGTTACTACTATATGTGCACGTAAGTGTTAATCAGTTAGTACCAATTTGATGGTGAGTACATGTGGTGCTTGTTTTTCCATTCTTGGGATACCTCACTTAGTAGAATGGGTTCCAGCTCCATCCAGGATAATGTAAGAGGTGCTAGGTCACCACTGTTTTTTGTGGCTGAGTAGAACTCCATGATGTACACATACCACATTTTACTAATCCACTCAGGTATTGATGGGCACTTGGGTTGTTTCTATGTCTTTGCAATTGTGAATTGTGCTGCTATAAACATTCTAGTGCAGATGTCTTTTTTTTATAGGGTGTCTTTTTTTCCTTTGGGTAGATTCCCAGTAATGGGATTGCTGGATCAAATGGTAGTTCTACTTTTTAGCTCTTTTAGGTATCTCCGTATTACTTTCCATAAAGATTTTACTAGTTTGCAGTCCCACCAGCAATGTATGAGTGTTCCTGTCTCTTGGCATCCATGCCAACATTTAATGCCATAATTGATTAAAATTATGTTTGGAGATTTTTTCTCTCCATTTCATACATCCATTCTCATTCTACCCCCAAGAGGTATATTTGATTATTAGAGATATTTTAAAGAAAATAAAATTTCAAATGCAAGTAAACAGTGGAACCTACCCTATATAGAAAACTGTCTATCAGAGTATGTCTATTCTATCAAAAGAAAAAGCTTCCTTTGTATGTGCAAAATAGCATTTGGTCTCTTTAGCATTGGTCTTACTCCTACAATGATACACAAGACAGCTCCATTTCCACCTTCTCAGTAAAAATCCAGGAATAAATTTTTGGCCCAGAGTAAGAAATGAAAGGGGGCAGAGACTGTTCCAAATCAGTGGCATATGTCAGAGTAGACGGAAGTGATATGTTCACAGGTTCGGGCTACAGGTAGAGAGGAGTAAAAAGGTAAAGTTCCTTTCATCTTTTCAAAGAGGAAATTACTGTGGTTTGGTAACTGCATGAGCATCTGAAGGAGCAGGATGCACAAGTAGAGGGGTGTTTTGTTTTGTCCTTGCTTTTTCTCAAAGTGGATGTGTACTCCCAGTTCATTCACGTCATGTCACAATAAATATGTGCTGAGTGGATAAACTGGGGAGTATTGCTAAGACAAAGGAGCCTTTTTAATTGCTTTACATTAACTGCCTTTATTTTCTAAAGTCACTCACTTTTTTAAAAAAGTTCTCACTTCAACATTACTCTTCAGAATATTTTATCTTTGCATGATGCTATTAAATATAATTCTAGGCCTTAAACCAGTAGTTTTTATACTGGAATTGTTTTTCCTAAATTAGGAATGCATCATAGTTTTTAGTAATATTACTTACAAATATATTGGTTAGTATTAATAACTTGTTGGATGTTCTCTTTTCAAGTGTATGATAAACACTGCCCTTGTGTTTTTACAAATTGGCAAGCTGAAATAGAGAGATTGGTTTCACCAGTACCTATCAAAAGGAAAACCAAAAGCTTAAATGAGAGGTCACAACTACGTTACCTTCATAGTTCCTTAAATTCCACTGTCACCAAGTGGTTGCGTCATTACATTTTTTAGCCTATCGACTGGATGTGTTGCCTAAACATTAGAGCAAAGTAGCAACTCTCATCTGCTGATTTCTTAGGTATGTGGATACTTCTACCTGTTTCAAATCCGTAAATTCATCAAAACCCACTTATACTGTCTTTTGCCATTGAGCCTGTCCTGATCATCCCAACCCACAGTGATACGGTTCTTCTTCCGGAGACAAACTACTTATTTGGTATATTGTTCATGTGGTGCACGGAGCTGCCATGAATTATTGGTTGCCTTTATGTGGACAAACACTTTCCTCCAGATGAACTGTGAACTGCTTGGTGGCCAACGATGTACGTTATGCGTCACACGTTCCTCTGGTGCTTGTCGCACGGTTCCACCCATGGCGGGTAATTACGGTGCGTTTGGTGACCGAGCAGCAGTGCCGCGTTGCCATCCTCACCATCATCATCAGTGTCGCCAGTGAGCAGTTACTGAGAACATAGCAAGTCCTGGTCTGCAGCAGTGGAGAATGTCCTTAAAAGTGCTTAACGTGTATCTTACTCGTATCATACGTGGGAAAAGAAATACCGTCTCTTGTTCTGGGGAATTCACGGGCCAGTTGTGAGCACAAACGTGCTGTGCGATCGAATGTGATGTCAGGGCCTGGAAAGGTCGGATCTGCCTCTCCCGGCCTGAAGCCTTCACTAGCAGCCGAGCCCGAGCAGGCCAGGCCACCCGGCCACTGCTCCGTTCTGTCATCTGCAAAATGGCCACTATGGCAGCTTCCTTCCTACATACCCCACCGGGCCATCCTGTGGCTGGAATGAGCACAAGGAAGATAATTCACTTTAAAAAGATAAATTCCTGATACAAACCAAATTATTATTCACGATCATCTTAACACATTCTCTGACAAGAATTCCCAAGGGAATAAGTGGCTTTTAACAGATAGTCCCTGTGTAACTCCCGTTGTAAAACTCCCCCTGAGGTCTTCCACTGGAATAGAAGCCCCTGCTCCGCTCTGCAGGGCGGCACGGAGGAGCCCGTTTGCTTTCCCTGCCCTGAGACCTGAAGTCTGGGAAACATCCGAGAAATGACCAAGGTTCTGGCGAGGAAAGGCCAGGCCCACCTTGAAGCCCAGTGTATCTTAATCGCATTGTTGTCCCCACTCCGTAATCCTTACAAGATTGCCATGAGTCGCAAATGAGATCATTTTTGTGAAAAGCCACATGCAAAGGGCTATCATTGTTTAGCAGCTTAATTCAGAAAAATCGGAAAAGTTTGTCTATTAGTCTGTTTACTTTGTGGATGTTAATAAGAAATATCTTTTATGAAAAATTTATAAATTTGACATTTTAGATTTGAGTGATCCACATTCCAATTAATATTATCCATAAGCAAAATATGTAACTTGAACTAGATGGTATATGTTATGTTTAATCTTCATTAATTAATAATGTATAGCATTAACTACTTCTGTGGCTGCTTCTATAAAAAATGTTTACCATGTTGATAAACATGACTAAAATGGTAAACAAATCTTCCAGGCAGAAAGGACTGGGGTGACTTGATATTTTAAACTGATATCAGTGAAAGTAGGCAAGTTGGTGTTTTGTCTTAAAGGTAAATGCTACTGGTTTGTTTTGGCTTAATTATCATGGTTAAGAACAAAAGTATTTTATATAGGCAGATAACAAAGATAAATTCACATTTATTATTTTTTTATCTTGAGATCAGGATTTTTTATTTGCACATTGCCCTTAAACCACATCCTGCATGTTTCAGATTTCAGAGACTTTAGGACTAAAAGCAGTTCTTTTTATCTGATGCTTATTCTCAGGGTTTGTTTTGGATGTTTTTTCCTAGCATGATACATAAGAGTTTTGAGTTGTTTAAAGATCTTTCTGGACTTATGAGCAAAGGAAGGAGGGGATTAAGATGATCTTATTTTTATTTAATATTTTTTAAGCACACAAATTATTCTAGGATTTTTGGAAAACACCAAACTAGAATAGCCTCCAAATAATTGTTTTGCCTCTTAGATTTTTAGAAGAACCATTCAAATATCTCATCAATCGTGTCTCCCTTTTTTTTTTTTTTTTTTTTTTTTTTTTTTTTTTACAGATGAGGAAGTTTAGTCACAAAGAACTAAAGTTATTTATCTCTGGTCACATATCTAGCTAAGGACAGAAGTGGGAGCAGAGATTTCCACTCCCACCCAGTCCAGACTCTTTCCACTATATCAAACTGCCACTCGTAACAACTAAATGTTTTCAGTAAGGATAAATACGTAATTACATACTAGAATGTAAGAATATTGAGGGCTGAAATGGTGTCTTGTTCACCCATGTGCCTAGTATGTAATGACAGTAAACACTTTATATGTCGAATAACTGAAATGCTAACCTGCACTCATTTCACTGTGTCACATGTAAGGAATCAGTGCGTCATCTGTGACTGAGATGAGCATCCTAATTGAAGTCCTTCCTATCCAATTAGCCCAGACTCTGTGATCTCACTGGCAATAAGGCCACAAAATCATCCTGTCTAGGAGGAAATAACAACATTTAGAGCACTGGCCTTGAAAATCCTAGTGTTCAAAGTGACCACACAGAGATTCCTCTGCAGAAATCATTGTATAATTCCTCAGTCTGGTGTCCACACAGTCCCTGACTGTACTGTCCTGCTGCCCACACAGGCTCAGCAATTTCTATCACAACAAGGTCTTGCCAAAATATTTTTACAAACCAAATAATTGAAAAATTTAAAAATTACTTTCAGTAACTTAGGTGGTATTAAGACTATATTTGATCCAGAACTGGATTCCCAGATGACTAAAACCTGTGTGATAACAACCTTCCCCAACAGGGCCGTAAGACGATAACCTACACAAGTAGATACCCTCTTTTAAAATGAAGCTTCTGTCCCAATACACAGGTTAGACCCAAGCTTGAGCTAAGCTAAACCACACGAAAGATGCCCTTTTGCCTGTGCTAGACGCTGTCCTAAGTGACTGAAGACATTCCAGACGGACTGAGAGGCCTGCTTGTCTCCTCTTCACCCAAGCCCTTTCCTAAACCTTTGTTTACTAGTCTAATGTAGAAAGACTTGGCAAGAAAACAAGTCAGGATATCTTCTGAGGCCAAGAGGAAACAGCCTAATCCACTCACCCGTCTTTGTCCCTGTGCGAGCAAGGAGAAAAAACTGAATGTCCCTAGCACCTCTGCTAGGAACACACCCCAAAACCTGACTCTTCACTTCTCCTTGGGTGTAGAATGAGATGAAGGGCTGGTGGGGATGGGAGAGATGGGGGACTTCGACTGGATCTTCCCCTAAACATGAGAAAGAAGTTACATGCAGACTGAGAAGAGCCTACAGCGTATTGTTGGGTAATGTCCATGGGTTACTGAGTTCCGATCCTGGCTCCATCATCTACCACATGGGTGAACATGGCCAAGTATTATGTATGAGTTCTATTGTAGACATTGGGTCATGGTTGGCATCTCTCTTTTTATTTAAGTTTTTATTTCAGTAGATTTAGAGGGTACAGGTGGTTGAGTGTTACGTGGATGAATTGTATAGTGGTGAAGTCTGGGCTTTAGTGTACCCATCACCCAAACTCTGTTCATTGTACTCAGTAGATAATTTTTCCCTTTCTGAGGCTTCATTGTCCATTATACCCTCTGCATGACTCTGTATGACCCATGGCCTTGTTCCCAGTTATAACTGAGAACACGCAGTATTTGTCTGTCCGTTCCTGGGATACTTCACTTAGGATAATGGCCTCCCATTCCACCCAAGTTGCTGCAAAGACATTATTCCATTAGTCTTTATGGCGGAGTAGTACTCCGTGATACACATACATACCACATTTATTTACCCATGCATCGGTTGATGGGCACTTAGGTTGGTTCCATATATCTTCGCAGTTGTGAATTATGCTATGATAAACATATAGTGCGTGTGTCACTTTGATATAATCACGACTTTTCCTTTGGGTAGACAGCAGGGACTCGCGTTACAGTGAGGAGGGCAGGAAGCCATTTAGGTAGGATCCGCCCCCACGACCCAAATACCTCCCGTCAGGCCCCACCTCCAGCATCCAATTCCACGTGAGGCTTGGGAAAGCAAACATCCAAGCTACAGAAGCACCTAAACCTGTCTCGACGTAGAAAGAGTATAATAAAAACACAGTTCAAAAGATAAAAAATGTTACAACTGTACAGAACACATACCGTGAAAGGGTTTTACAGGACTGCAGTTGCTCTCATAAATCAGCAAGTGCACACGAAGACCCAGGACATCACTATATGCTACTGTGGACTTTATAAACACGGTGCACTTAGGCTGTACTAAATGTATTAAAAAGCATTTTTCCTTCTTCAATAATAAATTAACCTTGGATTACTATAACGTTTTTACTTGATAAAAAGTTAAATTTTCAAAAATCCTTGACTCTTTTATAATAATACAACACCACACAAACACATTGTACAGCTATATAAAAATATTTTATTTCTTAATATCCTTATTCTATATGCATTTTTACATTTTCAATTTTCTTTTTTTACTTTCTAAACATTTTTTATTATGGAAACATGAAACTAGGACACAAGCACACACATTAGTCTAGGCCCACACAGGGTCAGGATCATGAAGACGTCACTAGGTGATAAGAATCTTTCAGCTCCATTATACTTTTATGGGACCACTGGCCTATATGCGTCCGTCGTTGACAGAAATGTCATTATGTGGTCATGGCTGTATTAAAAAATGTTATGGGAACTCAGATGAGAAGTAGAGGAAATTCCCAAGATGATGGTAAAAAGAATTCCCCAAAATGACATTTAATTCTTTTGGAAGCCTAAAAAGAATCAAGTGCAAAAAAGAAGACAGTGAACTCCTGAGAGCACATCTCCAAGAAAATTAAAGCTGACAGACCATGAATGCACTGAGAAGAGGGCTATGGTTTGCTGG
Source organism: Varecia variegata (assembly GCA_028533085.1). NCBI lineage: Eukaryota > Metazoa > Chordata > Mammalia > Primates > Lemuridae > Varecia > Varecia variegata. The sequence continues at coordinate 1,044,874 of CM052454.1, forward strand.
AAGTTTGCAGTGGATTAGTGACAGGTCCATAGAAGAACGAGAAGGTAAGCATGACCTCACTCTTGTCGTTTCCTGCCTTTTGCCAGATGCACCTTGGAACCATCAACTCACACACTGAGCAAATACTTACTGAGCACCTACTATGTGCCAGGCTCTGTGCAGGACGTTTTGACAGCACATGGGACAAAATAAGAAAATTCCCCTGCAATCCAGAGAGGGAGAAAGGCAATTTTACAATGAAGCAAAACATAAGAAAATAAACACCCGATATATATAACTGCTATGAAGAAAAATAAAACAGGGCCAAGAGGCGGCACCTGGCACGTGAGTGCTGTTTTAGTTAGAGAGGTCAAGGAGGACGTCGGGAAGAGTGAAATGTTAGTGGCAACCTGTATGAAGTGAGAGACCAAGCTTGCAAGTGGCTGGGAATGACCATTTTTGGCAGAGAAACTGTCACACAAGAAGGGCCCCAGGCAGAAACCGTTTGCCCAGAGGCGGCAAGTATGCTTGGGATAAAGTGAGTTCCAGGGAAAATAGTTGGAATTAAGGTTAGAGAGATACGCAAGCACTGGACCACATATGCTGAAAGTAGAGGCGACAGAACTTGTCCGTGGATGAGAATGAATGTGAGATGCGATGGAACCTGGGAATCAGGTAGGACACCTAGGCCTGGGGCCTGAGCAATTAGGTAAAACATCTAGGCCTGGGGCCTGAGCAGTTAGGTAAAACATCTAGGCCTGGGGCCTGAGCAGTTAGGTAAAACATCTAGGCCTGGGGCCTGAGCAGTTAGGTAAAACATCTAGGCCTGGGGCCTGAGCAATTAGGTAAAGGGTGCTGTTTATTACGCGGAGAGGAGAAGATTCTGTCAAGGTGGTCAGGCAGGAAATGAAAAGTTTTGTAATAGGCATTTTAAGTTTGAGATGCCTCTAAGAAGAAAAAAAAATACACACACACACACACACACACACACACCCTGAAATTCATGAAGGAGTAAGAACTAAATCCATGCATCTAGATAAGATTAACCAGTGAGTGAATGCAGATAGAGAAAAGAGGAGGACTGAGCCTGGGAGAACTCCAAAATTCAGAGGTCAGGATGAAGAGAAGGGGACAATAACGAAGAGACCAGTGAAGCAGGAGAAAATCTGGGGAATTTGTGCCATCACTGAAACCAGACGAAGAGAGTTTCACAAAAGAGGTTAGTAACTATGTCAAGTGCTTCTGGCAGTTCAAATAAAATAAAAAATTAAAATTGACCATAGAATTTGGAAATCTGGGAGAGTTGGTGCAAGAGGCAAAGCTGTTTCAGCTGCGTGCTGCAGGAAAAAGCCTGACTGTAGTGGCTGAAGAGATGGGACTCCGCTGTAAAGAGAAGCAGAAACTGGGAACTGTAACCAGCTGTTTCTTTGTCAAGGAGTGGATGTTACAGCGTGTTTGTATGTCAATAGTAATGACCTTGCAGGAAGTCAAAAGATCAGTGACTTGAGTGTAACAGGAGAGGAAATGTGGTCAAATGCACAAAAGGAGAGGCTGCCCTTGGATGGAAGGTTGGATGTTAAAGGCATTAACACAGATGGAAGGAAGAACACGGCTCTAGATACCGGTGGATACACAGAGGTGATGGGAGGAAGACGAAGTGATTCTCCTCTGATTGCTTCTGTTTTCAGAGAGAGAGTAATTGAGTGTGAGAAAGTGTGTTGAAAATTTGATGAGAGAGAAGATATAAAAAAATGTAGGACTGTGAGAGAAAGGAAGAACATATTATAGATTGCTATTAATGTTATGCAAGGACTATGGATCCACGTGCGTTTATGTTAATTACTTTTTAGTGAGGTCACTCATCGCAGCTGTCTTGTCCAGCCAAGCTCAGCTGTTGCTATACAAAAACAGAATACAAGGAAAGTTGGGTTGAAACAGTGCTGGAATTTTCTCAGTGAGCACAATAGAAGGATGTGTGCAAGGAATCCGAAGTGCTGCAGAAATGAACAGTTATGATGCTGCACCATGAAATCTAAGCCCAATAAAGAAGGAAATGAGCAAATAAAGAGAATTAATAATAGTGAGATATTATGGTTAATGGATTAGTGACTCCAAAGAGCTGACAGTATTGTTGGATGGAGTAAGAGATGGAGGTCAAAAAGCTGTGTGTGAAGACAGGATTGTGGGAATGTGCAAAGAAAGGATAGATATTCGTTGTAGAAAATTTAGAAAATACAGAACGTATCACTCTAGAGAAAAGCACATATAGTATATGCATACACATGGGTGTGTTTCTGAAGTTACTTTCCGTTGATCTATCCAGCTATCACGGCATCAGTGATATGAGATTTAATTATTGTAGCTTTATTTTATCTAATAAAGCAAGTTCTACTGTTTATTCCTCCTTTTCAAAGTTATCTTAGATATTCTTAAACATTTATTCTTCAAGGTAAAATTTTAAATAATTGAAAATACCCCATTTGTATTTTGCTTAGAATATCAACACATTTATTTTATAACTTTTCTTCAGCAATGTAGTCTCTTCATTTAGTTTTTTTTTTTCTATTTTTTTCAAAATGTATTTTTATATAAAATATTTGGTAAAATCTTATACTTTTAATAAAAACACAATGCAAATAAAGGTTGCATACATAATAGCTAATGAGTTATTACTAGTGTAAAACCAATCTATTTTTTGCATAGATATTTTGTATTGAATCAATTTATTGAGATTATCTTAGAAGTTTTTCATTCCACTGTCTTGAATTTTCTTAGTGAATTACCAGTTCATATACAGATATGATAATTTTATTTTCTCCTTTCCAGTACTTAAGGCTTGTATGTATTTTTTCTCATTATTTTCATTTACTAAAACTTCCAGGACGTTTTGGATACTAATGATGAAACCGGATATTCTTAATATTGCTAACCTCACTGGTAATGTAAAGTAGAGCCATTTCAAATATGTGGTTTCAAATATCTTTTATAAACTGGGGAAGAAAAAATAAAATCAATGATTTCCCCTCAGAAATCAAACCCCCAACTGCTGGAAAATGGACAAGCCAACTACATGCAAAACTCTTAGTTCTTTATGGTGAATGACTATAGATTGCAAAATGGGCTCAGTTATTCACCTCGTCTTTTATCCATGCCCCTGTGCAGGGGCCCTGGGCAGCCCCTTCCCTCAAGAGAGGAAGTCACTCTTCCCTACCTCTGGAATCCAGGCTGGCCTGCAACCTGCTTTGGCTAACGGATGCGGAAACAAAAGTGCGCTTATTCTAAGCCTCCAGTCAGGAAAGACAAAGAACTGTCTTAAAGATAACCCTGCGAATTGTGTGTATAGTGAAAACATATGTATCTAACTGCAGTCGACTAAGAGGACATAGAATGCAAAAATAATTATCAGCATAAAAATTTCAGAAAATTACTTGTTTCAAAGAAATTTATAATGGCAGACTTTCTGAAATGTTAGAAAAGCAATTGTTGGTCCCTAGAGAAATTAGACTCAATTGCAAAATCATTTCTCTTCTGAAACAAGAAGAAGATTCCCTGAAATTAATGATTCATGTGAGTATTCCAGAGTTTTAAAATTCTAGAAGATAAAAATCCCTTCCTTCGTATCAGAGAGCATGACAGTCTCAGGGGTAGCGCAAGGTCTTAGTTTTGTGTGACAGCTCTCATTCCCACAAATCCGTGTTCTAGCACAGCAACATACTGCCTAGTGTGCTTTTTTTTAAAGTGACTTTGGCTTCGCTGTGTATAAAGTCCCATTTCAATGTATCAGGTTTATGTCTCCTCATTAGTATTTGGCAAGAAAAATCAGGCAACACATGTACTCAACTTATAACAAGTTTACCAATTTGTATTTTAATCCACTTCTGGGAAAAGTCAAGCAGCCAAAGATCCAAATGATACATTAATGGTCTAAATTGTACTTTAATTCATCTTTTTCCAATACATGAGAGGTAATGAGGATCTAACGACATAGTCCATTAAGTCTTTTCAACTAACATTGGTTCACTTTTGAGGTCACAGACTATCTCAGTAAAATCTCAGATTCCACACACTCCTTGGTGTCTGAGTCCCCAGTTCAAAATCAGGAATAAATGTATGTCGGTATTTTTCAATTACCTGTTCTTGTATTTGTTTTGTTTTGTTTTGTTTTGTTTTTTAATGGTTAAAAAAAAGTAGTGTTTTCTGCTCAGGTAGGTAGTAAATGTAGATTAGTATTCATAGCTTCAAATGAATGTCATTTGATTCATTTACTACTTTTGTTACTTATGCCTTGACTTGTTCTAGAGAGGATTAAAAGCCTTATTAAAGGAAATGTGTATTTTGGAAGTTTTTCTTTTATAAACATAACATCATCATTTTAAAAAAACCTTTAATATATAAAATACAGTTTTCATGTGTCTTTGGGGAAATTAGCTGTGATAAAAAATGTTGTTAGAATGAAAAAGACCATATATTGTATGATTCCATTTACATGAGCAATCCAGAGAAGGCAATCTATCGAGACAGAAAGGAGATTAGTGACTGCCTGGGCTGAGGGTGGGGACAGGGATGACTGCAAACGGTCACAAGGGATCTCTTGGGGGTGACACAAAAACATTCTACAACTGGGCCGTGTTGTACAACTCTATAAATTTACCAAAAACCAGTGAGTTGTATGCTTAAACTTGGGGGTGAATTTCTTGTTGATAAACTATATTTCAATAAAGCTGTCATTTAACACAAAACAAAAAAAAAGTTATTAGGTAAACCTAAACAGTTATTTATAACATTTTCAATTATTCTTAAGTCCATAGAGGACTCTGAATAACAAAGCTTTCGGTTACAGAAATAGGTCAAATTCAGGCCAAAATAAACCTAATTCTTCAAGGGACTTCTTGACCTAGTCTGTCCCTTCTGGACGCCAGAATCATAGCTTTACCATCCATTAGGCCCATCTTGTATGTGTATATTAATAGCTATAAAGATTGTTTCAAATTTCAAAATACATCCAAAGTTTTAACTGAAAATGACTAAAACTGACAAAGGAATTGAACAGTGTACTGCAATCTAAACATAACTATAATCACCTAGGCAATGGCATTCGGATAATGATTATTCCATTTCCTTATCTCTAAGGAACTGATAAAACTCTTAACATGCTAAAATAAAAATACAATAGAAACAATCATAGTAAAAGTTTTAAAAAGGAATTGCTACTATTTGTCTAGTGTTTACCACGTGCCAGGTATCGCTAAGCGCTTAGCACAAATACTTAATTATTTAATTCATACACCAACCCAGGTGATGTTATACCCATTTTATAATAGAGGAAACTAAATCTTAAAAAGTATAACTAACTTACCAATGTCGCGCAGTAAGTAGGTGACAGAGCCAGCCCCTGAGTCCAGGTCTGTGTGCCGTGCTGTAGGTAAGAACATGAGCATCATGAGCCTCACGAGAGGCCAACCTGGGTGTGAATCGAGGTGCCCTGCCCTCCAGCTACAGTCCTTGGGCAGTTACTCAAAGTCCCGGTGCTTGCAGCTCCCACGTTTATAAAGGCAGGATAATTATGCTGTTGTTGCATAGGTTACAGTCTAGGTCTAGTTGCCTGTTTCACCAAGATCCAATTATTGAGACAACGAGATTGCCAAGGAGGAAAGGAATTTTTAATATGACAGATGTCTGGAGAATGGGAGAAGCTGCCTCAAATCTGTGTCTTCCACTGATGGAAATCATGGGCTTTAGAAAACACAATATTCACAAAAATCATAAAGCAGACACTTAACTCTCACGGGGCTGGAAACATGAGATTTAAAATAAATTTAGTCAGATTTCCATAGAAATGGGGCTTTAACTGATGTGGGAGGGCTACATATAGCAAAGTAAAATAGTAAAATTATGGCCAAATGTATATCATTTGAGGTCATCAGTCATTTTTACCCACAAGAATATTGAAGAGTAAAGAAATGTTGATACTTACCTAAGGTAAACACTGAGCATTCAAGTTTATTTTCAAGTCTTTAAAATCTATATTAATTCTATAATATTTATATATTTGTTCTCTTGCTTAATCTACAAATTAATGAGAAAGCTGAATTTACCACAGTGATGATGCCTTGCCTATTTATCCTTGTAGTTCTGTCAATTTGTGCTCTAAATATTGTAAGACTGTGTTTTCAAAGTTTCATTCAAGTTTAGAATTGTCACATTGTTCCATGAATTGAAACTTTTATTATGCAGTGACTCCCATCTCTAGTAATGCTTTTTGAATTAAAGTCTGTTTTGTCTTATATTAATATACTGATATAGGCTCTCTTTTGGGTGGAAATTCTCAATATACATATAATGTTTTTGATAATTTAACTTTCAACTTTTTGGAGTCCTTATGTTTTACATCATATTTTTTTGTATCTACTCTAATGACCTTTGTCTTCTAACTTAAATACTTGGTCATCTATGTTTATTGTAATTAATTATTTTAACTTATTACTATCTATATTAGTTTTCCATAGCTGCCATAATAAAATGCCACAAACCGAGTGGCTTAAGCAATGCAACTTTATTTCCTCACAGTTCTGGAAGATACAAGTCCAAGAGACTCGAAGATGCCTCCAGGTTTGGTTTCTTCTGAGACCATTTCTTCCCAGTCTTGCTGTCTTCTTGCTGTGTCCTCGCTGGGTCTTTCCTCTGTGCACACGCACCGATGGTATCTTTCTGTGTGTCCAAGTTTTCTCTTCTTAGAAGGGCATCAGTCAGATCGGACTAGGCGCACCGCACGGGCTCCTTGTTACTTAATCACATCTTTCAAGGCTCTGTCTCCAGATAAGGTCACATTCTGAGGTGCTGGGGGTCAGGGCTCCACAGTGACGTCTGAGGAGGACACAGTTCAGCCTAAAACACGGTCATTACATTCTGTAGCTTTTATTTATCCTGCATTTTCATATTTTCCTCTTCTTTATTGCCTTCTATTTAAGTTATTTGCTTTTTCTCATTTTATTTTTCCCTCCAATAATTTAAAGGTTGTGTAAGCTATTTCCTATTTGTTAATGATGGTCCTAGGTTTATATACACATATTCATCAAATTCTAAAATTAATGGATATATCTGCTCTTATTCTGAAAATTTCAAGGACATTCCAAATACTTTTATCACTCCTTCCAAGCATACATGTTTATTGCAAACATTTTTTATTTGAGAAGCTGTTATTTTATTGTTTTATACAGTCCACATTTGTTTCTATTTACCTATGTATTTACTACTTTCTTTTATTATAATTCTAGTTTTCATTTTTGACTTATTGGTTAGAACCACTTCCTTTTGCCTGAAATATGTCCTGCATAATTTCTTTGATCAAGAGTTTGTTGTTAAAATCCCTCTTTTTTTTTTTTTTTTTTTTTGGTCTAAGAATGTCTATATTTTGCTCACTGGGAAAAATTTTCTCTGAATGTACAATGTACAATTCTGGTATAATCTTATTTTTTCTAGATCAAGTGAAGATATCATTTCATTCTTTTTTTTTTATTTCCCAGCTTTCAATTCAGGCAATCAGTCCTATTAGCCTCTGTATCTGAAAGGCTGGAATTTTTTTCCTTCACCCTCACCCCACAAGGTCAGCAAATCCTCGCTCAAATTCCCTGAGACTGGCCAAGCGTTTGCAGGTCAGAGATTACTTTAAGGTTCTGCTCTCCTCTCTGGGTTCTGCTTTCACTTATTTTTTGGACTCTGAGTATTCCTTTTCCTTGCCAAGGCATCAATGCGTTTTATAAGTTATTTTAGATTTTATCCAGAACTCTATTTTATTTTATTTTTTTGCAGGAAGGTCAGTCACAATATCATCTGGCATTCTGCTGGAAAAATAAGGCTGGTCTATCTGTTGTTTAGAGACACACACACATGCACACACACACACACACACACACACACAAAGGAATTTTTCTCTTTCTGTTAGTAGAATTCCATTTTGAAAGTAGACGGCTTATTCTGGACATTTTTTCCCCTGTCTCTGTCCCATTTTGACTTGCCTAACGTCAGGAGCAGCCTTGGTGGTGAAAAGATGTCGTTGACATTTAGACACGCCTATGAAATATTGATACTTACAGCTTATGCCCTGTCTAAGCAGGGGCAGCAGTGCCAGTTATCGGTTTGTAGTGGGAGAGTCTCGAGAAGTCTCTCTGAGGTACTATTTGTTTAGAAATTGTGCTGCAGAAACTAAAACACAAATGGCGTAAAGCATGGAGAAATCAATTCTAATTTGGCATGGAGTTACGTGGGTGAAAAGAACAGGGTTGAAGACTGAAATCTGTGTAAGCTGTGGTCCCCAACCCCCATGCCACAGACTGGTGGCAGTTTGTGGCCTGTTGGGAACCAGACCACACAGCAGTGGGTGAGCCGCAGACAAGCAAGTGGAGCTTCGTCTGTATTTACAGCTGCTCCCGATCTCTCACATCCCCACCTGAGCTCCACCTCCTGTCAGATGGGTTATGGCATTAGATTCTCACAGGAGCACGAACCCTCCTGCAAACTGTGCATGCGAGGGATCTGGGTTGCTCACTCCTAACGCCTGATGATCTGAGGTGGAGCTGAGACAGTGATGCTAGCGCTGGGGAGCAGCTGCAAATACAGGTTATCTTCAGCAGACAGGTTTGACTGTACAGAGACCACAATAAATCACTGTCTCCCATCACCCCCAGTTGGGACCGTCTAGTTGCAGGAAAACAAGCTCAGGGCTCCCACTGATTCTGCATTATGATGAGTTGTATAATTATTTCAATCTATATTACAATGTAATAAGAATAGAAATAAAGTGCATAATAAATGTAATGTGCTTGAATCATCCCAAAATCATCTCCCCCCTTGGAAAAACTGTCTTCCATGAAACCAGTCCCTGGTGCCAAAAAGGCTGGGGATCACTGTACATAAGATTGCACACGAGAATAACCGTGAATGCCAGTTCCTGTTGCCATATCTATGGGATGTATCACTAATCCATCACACCTTCCCCCCTTCAGCCAAGAACTTGCCCGAGAGCCCCTCTCAGCACAGGATTCCCAGCTCTCAATGCCAGGCAGCCAGAGCAGGCAGAGGAGATGAAACCTCTCAGAAGACTGAAAACTAAATTGTGTTTTGTCTCTCTTCACCCAATTTTAATTGGAATACTGTTAGTGGCATGTTTTCCTGGGCGCACACTGGGGGAAAAGAATCTTCTCCATTTTTCTAACTTCTCTGTTTTGGAAACCCCACCTGCTGAGGTCCCCCACATTAGTGCTTCCTATCATTGACTGAGCGAAAGGCCCAACGATGAAACCATTTCTTGCTTATGGGTTCTTCCAATCTAGAACTTTGTCATGAAATTCTACACTTTGATCTGGATTTGCAAATAAATGTATTAAGAAATTTTCCACTTACAGTAGGGTTTTCTTTCTTTTTTCTCTTTTCCCTTGGAACTTGAGAGTTGCCTTGAAAGGTGAAAGGCAACAATTTTGCCATTTGCGTTACCTTGTTTCCACTTCAAAGCCTTCGTACTGGTTCCCTTTGCCCGATAGAAAGGCTTCTGTCCGACAGCTTTTCGTGACTGACTTCTCATCCTTCGAGTCACGGCTTAACTGTCACCTCCTCAGTCTTCCCTGATTCCCTAACGTAGCTTTCCCCACTCGCAAACCGTCCTCTCGTTACTCGCCTCCCTGGCTTGCTTCATGACGCTCACTGAAAGCTGTTCGAGGTTGTCTCCATGGCCAGTGTCCATCTCCCCTGAGCAGAGCGTGAGTGCCGAGAGGCGAGGACTTTGCCAGTCTTGTTCACCATCGTCGTCTTTGCACCTAAAGCCCTGCCTAGCAGATAGTGGGTGCTCAGTGGTATTCACAAAACAATTCCCGTGAATGGTAAACATGTTAAAGAAGATGATTTTCTATGATTTTGACCTATGGAGTTAATTTTGTAAAGGGAGTTTTTGACTCTTACGGTGATGAGATGAAGGGTCCCCTTCACAGCTCTGTCACAGAAAACACGTGGGAGTTCAAACGGAAAAAGGATGGAACGGCTAGAGGGTCAGACACTTGAGCCCGAGTTGGACTCTCAGTTTTGCCATTTGTTGGCTGTGAGACTTTGAGTGAGGTCCTTACCCTCTTTGTGCCTCAGTTTCCTTATCTAAAAATTGTGACAGAAAAGACAATAGGATTGAAGGGAAAGTAATAAATTACTGTATTTCAAGTACTTAAAATAGTGTCTGGCCTTAGAAAGAACTCTATGAGAGGTATTTATTGATACTGTTAGACAAAATTACTGTCAATGCACATCACATGCTTACTTAACTTTTTATAAATTTCTTCCTCTGTCAGGAGAAAACAATAGTATATCCTGATAGAGCCACTACAAGGATGAGCACTTGGAGTAGGGCCTGGCACAGGCAAAACTCAGCAACTGTGGCTTTTATTGTTACATACAATTTACTCAAGTGACTTTTATTCATTTACTCTCTCCATTCTCTGTTTTTCTGTGCTACCAGTCCGTGATCTTCATCCGTGACAGAAATTCTCACGGGCAGGAGGTGTCGGGGTACATCGACTATGCACACAGGCTGAAGACTGAAGATTTCGAAGTCTACTTTAATGGAAAAAGGAAACTTCTTCCAAGGCCCACCGATCTGAGGTACATTACACACAATTCTCACCCCTTAGCGGCAGGGATGAAGGATCTTTGTTGTATGTTCTACGTGGTGCCTAAAATGCTAATACATATCTAGTAGGAATATCATAAAACTGATTATGAATTTAAAATAAATGTCACAAATGGGGAATGAGCACAGACGTATTATTTTCCTTTAATAGCCTGAAAAAGAAGATTCTTCAGAGACGAGATAAGTACATTCTCAGTTACATTCCTTTTAAATGATACGTAAAAATTGTTAACCTCATGGGGCTCTTGCACCACTTGGGATTGGTCTGCCCGGAAGCCTCAAAAGCAGCCTGTCCAGCATGTCCTCCCTGCCCTTGGCCACTAGCCGGAGTGCTGGCCTGCCCAGCTCACTCTCATTTTCTCCTCTCTGTCCTCTCCTAGATTCCTTCACACCCATTGTTCTTTTCAACACTGGCCCTTTCTCTGGAACTCTCATCCCAGATCCACCATGGATCTGCTCTACGCGGCCAGTCTGTTCACGGATTGATTCTTTCACTCTCTTCTGGCTAGCACTCAAGCTAAGCTCTTTATCTATCTCTCACTTATCAGAGAACCCAGAATAGTGGCAGCCTTCTGCTAAAACTCTCCCCGGCTGACCTCAGGTCATTATTTGACACTTACAACAATACCCTCCTCTTCTGAGACCCTGCCATCCTCTGTCCATCTTTACTGCCACTGTCTGAAGACTTCCTAACCCATCTCCACTCGAACAGACTTGAGACTTTCCTGTCCAACCCAGATGCATTGCACATCATTTAATTTTTCTCTTGCAGTAATCTCCACTGCCAGTGTCTTTTTGTCCTCTGGTTTTATCTGTCCTGCTAACACCCCAAAAATACTGATCCAGATATCTTCATTGCACTTGTGACTGGACCCCTAAGTATTTCTGGAGGAAATTTTAGGAAATTTCACACAGGTGTGATGGCTGCTACTAATAATTCAGGTCTCTGAATTCAAATGGGCTCTTTGTGACATCTAAAACTTACGTTCAGAATTAAGTTTATTTCAATCCCTGAAGACTGCTGTTGCTTCCGTATCCCCTGTCTTGGCGAATGGCAACACCTTTGAAACCTGAGACAAAATCCAGGTGTTAACCCAGGTCTCATCTTCTCCATTACCACCCTGATAACTAATACTCTATTAAAACACCAGCTTCTGTTACCTTCACAGCTTTGCTCATGTTATATCAAATGTAAGATGCCACATTTCACCGGCAGACACTTCAGAATGGATCTCATCTGATATTATTTTAAAGGAAAACATGACATTATCATACCTGACAAAACGATTTCTTAATGCCATCTAATACCTATTAGTCCTTATTCATATTTCATTGATTGTCTTTTTACAGTTGGTTTGACCCATTGAAATTCAAATACTATTGCGTTTTGTTATTCTACATCTGTTATCTTTTTTTTTTTTCACTTTATAATAGTCCCCCTCCTTCTTTTTGCTTTCTATGCTTTGATTTGTTGGAGAAACCAGGTCCTGAAGGACATTACCCTGAAATGTCTCACATTCTGAATTTGACAGATCCCTCTCATGCTGTTATATCACACCTCTATTCCCCTATTCCCTGTAAACTGGCTGGATTAAAACAGGGTTCTTTTTTTTCTAAGTAAGAATTTTCGATATGTGATGCTCTAAACTTCCTGTGGCCCCAATTTTAGATCTGAGCTCGATCAGTGGGTTCTAGTGGTCTCAGTATAATCATTTCATTAAGCTTCACCCAATGGTTTTAGCATCTGCTAATGAAAGCTACCTACATATTTTTACTAAGGGTCACATAATGGTGACTTTCCAATTCTATCATTCATCCTGCATTTTTTAGTTGTAATTCTTCCACAGAGAATAACTTTTCCTTATCACTTATTTGGAAATAAGGAAATAATAAAAATAAAGGAAAATACTATGAAATATTCATGCAGAAAGACAAAATAAATATTTGTTTTCTTTAATTTATGAAAAATGCAAACCCAGAAGCACAAAAAAAGTATATAGCTTATGCCAAATTGTTTTTCAAAGCAGGTATACCAATGCATACCCCTGAGACGTACCATATAAGTGATCTGGCATACCCTCAGCCCCACCAACACAAGATATTAACAACCTTTTTCCCCTACTGTGGTGAGTTATAAATGATCTCCCATTGTGGTTTTAATTCTTACTCACATGTTAACTAATCAGATTGAGCATCTTTTATTGACCATTCAGATTTCCTCTCTGTGAAGTACCTATTAAGACTTTTTCCTATTTTTTCAATTAAGTTATTCTTCCTTTTCTTATAGATTATAGGATTCTTTTATTTACTTTGGGTATTGATTAATCCTTTTCCTCTTACTTGTGTTGAAAAATATTATCTCCCAGTGTGTGATTCTTCTTTCATTTCCTCTACATTGATTTTGCTGGTCAGAAATCGGAGGTTTTGATGGCTTAATTCATGTCAGCTTTTGCCTCTGCACTTTGCACTTTTGTGTTTTGTTTAATAAATTCCTACATCTCTACAGTTCATAACGATACTGTTTTGTATAATGTTATAGTTTTGCTCTTTATTTTATATCTTTAACCTACCCAGAATTATTAATAATGTCGTGTATGATGGTCAGGCAGCTTTTACTAGAGGTATGGCATATGTAGTTCCATACGTAGTTTGATTCAGAACTGAAGCTCACATTTTAAAATTAAAGATTTCATAAAGGCTCTTTCTATTTCTTCACCTTTTGGCATGCTATTTTATTCTGCATAGACAGAAACATTATTTCTGCGATGAGAATCCTGTCTTGCATTTTTACAATGGAAAATACAAATGTTAACAGACCTACTGTTATGAAACGCAGCGGGAGAAAGGGCCTGAGAACTTGATCATCTTGTCAGTTCAGATTCCATCTTGACTATGTTTTTAAGATTCAATACCTTGTCTTCAACATAATTATGAATAATTTGTAAGGGGATAGCGTGTTATAGCTCACCAAGTTCCTGCACCCTCCCCTCCAACAGCTTCATGGTATCTGTACAGCAGGCATCACTCTTACCATCCGAGAGAGGAGAAAATAAAGAGTAAACCACTTGCAAAGCTCACAAGAGAAACAGTGATGAGCAAGGACGAGTTCGGAAACATCCGGATTCGCTGCTCACCTCCAGAACACTCTTCTGGGTTTGAGCTTTTGTATCCCAGGGACGACTGTACAATGTGGGATCTTTATATTCTGCTGCACGCATAGTTGCTCACATTTCCGTGTTCATGTGTTTGTCCAACAGAGACCTAAGCTCTGCCCGTAGAGCTCCACTCATCCCTCAGATAGAACGATCGGGGGAAATGAAAAATTTCTCTTTGTGTTTCTCTGTAGAGATTCCATGAAATACTCATACCCTTGACCAGAAAATGACCTTAAATACTAAAGCTTTGGAAGGTATTATTGTCAAATTTCCCTTGCAGTCCCACTGTCTGTTTTATTAAAATGTTCAATGTTCCAAAGCCCTGAAGTTAGAATTATAAGCACTTATCCTGTGCTTAAGTGCATTCTTATGAAAGCATTCTGGTAACATGTTGGCAGTTTCTCAAGTTTAAAAAAGATAAAAAGCAGAATATATCATTCTGCAAATGATATATAAAATCTTGCCTATTTTTAAAGTTATTAATGCTTTTCCAAATTCAATATGGTGATTCATCATTAAAATGTTAGTTCAGCAGATAATAATATTTGCTGAATTTGAAAGAGGGGGAAACACTTTGGGTGAAAAAGCACATGATTGAAGCAGACTCGCCAGAGCCGCCTAGCACCTTGCCGTGCAGTTTGGTGCAGGAACCAGGAGCGGCATCGGCATCAGCTGGGGGCTCGTAGGAAGTGAAGCATCTCAGGCTCTATGCCAGGCACCGCGTCAGAATCAGCATTTTAACACGATCCTCAAAATCTCCATGTGCATTTTTGTCTTAGTTCACTTGTGAGGCTATAGCAAAATACCACAGACTGGGTAATTTATAAACAATAGAGACTTACTTCCCCTGATTGTGGAGCTGAGAAGTCCCAGATCAAGGTGCCAGCAGGATTGGTGTCTGGTGGTGGCACCAAAAAAGGGCCCAAGCTGGTTCCCTGCAGCCCTTTTATGAGGCACTAACTGGATCGTGAGGACAGAGCCACCATGACCGAGTCACACCCCAGAGACCCCACCTCTTAATACACCACAGTGGGGGCTGAGTTTCAACACAGATTTTGGAGAGTTCACATTCCAACCACGGCAGCATGAACGGCTGAGAAGCGTGCCCTGCACCTGTGCTCCTCCGTGGGGTCGCTGCTGCTGCCTGTGACAGCTGAGCACTTTCAACCCAGCTGACCCTGGACTGAGATGGGCTGTGAGGGAAAAATACACATCTGATTTTCCAGACTTGTCCTAAAAATGTGAAATACTTTATTAACAAATTCATATTTATGTGTTAAAATAATACATTGGGTTAAATAAGGTACATTATTATTTTCCACCTATTTCTTTTTCCTTATTTTTAATGTGACTACTGGAAAATTCAAAATTGCATACATGGCTCACATTTCTGGCTCATGTCCTGTCTCCATTGAGCAGCAGGTTCTAGTCCACTTGTCCTCCATCCGGCGTCTCAGTCCCACCGCAGGGCTGAGGACCAGCACCGATCTTGGGTGGCATCATGTAAGAAGCTGTAAACCAGAGATCACTGGTTGGTCTTTGGGGCCAGGTCCGGCTGCGGAGTGTTTTATTTTCCCACACCATGTATTAATATTTAAATGTTGTGTCGACGTTTTAGAAAGCGGAAATTTTCCACAAAGTATCTTGGGTTTAAGATCCTCTTAAAAGCTTTTAAGGTTTGTTTCCATTGAGTGTAGGTTCCCTCATCCCAACCATTATCTAGAGTTAGAGTGAAGCTGCTCCCTGAGATGGGGCATATTTTCACCAAACTAACAGGAACTTGACTTCTTACCCATATTGACATATCACCATCACCCCCGAGTCACTCACGTGTGGGACCTGTCAGAGTCTTCCAGGCATTTGAGCGTCTCTCCTGTGGTTTAAATTCCTGTCTTAGATTCTAGAAGTCCTATTTGGCATTAGCACGATCGTGGTATCCTTTGCTTAACCACTATGAGTGGGTTGAATTTTAGCCCTGAGTCTCCCTCAGGTTGTTCCATATCACTGTGGTTAACAAATCTGAACTGAGTCCAAGTCTGAGATGATTATGATAATGATAAAAATTAATTGAGCACTTACTGTGCACAAGGCACCATGCTAAATAATTTACATATATCATTTCACTTACTGTTTTGAACAACCTTATGGGTTAGGGATCTTTTTTACATTTTACACCCGGGGAACCTGCATCATGGAAGCATTAATTGGCTTCATCAAAGTCACACACAGACACAGACACATGCACAACTAGAAATCCAGGACCAAACAGAGATCAGTCGCCACCATTTTTTTTTTTTTTTTTTGTCAATACATTATTCTATTTAGGATTTTGTCATGCAGAGATGTCAATTTTGGTCTCGTATCCATAGCCTAGTTTTTGTCAGGTCATATATTTCTTTTGCAGATGTGCGTCTCACTTGACAAGACCTAATTTGGGGTTGTTTTTTCAGAACTTTGCGCGCCCTGGCCGTCCGCAGTGAAGACTGGGAATTTGGGCCATCCTGTCCCCACCCTGGCCACTTCCGCCTTGCACTGAGCTTGGCAGCCCACAGCCCTTTGTGCCCAACCAGGCTTTCGTTTTCAGTCACTGTGAGTAAGAATTGCGGTGTCCCACAGCTTTGTGCGTGGAGGAGCTCCGAACAGAACTAAAAGTGGCCTGTAATTATGGCTTCAGCCTACATGTCTTTAGGGAGAAATTGGCCCTGACTTCTTGAACCTCAGTTATGTCCCGGGATACTTTTAGAATCTATTCATAACCTCTGAACTGTGGTTCACATAATTTTTGTAATATCTACTTGGAATTCTTTTACAGATAAATTTAATTTTCCGATACTTAACTCATTTTAGCTTCTCTTTACCCCAAACTAAATATTAAGTGCAATCTGTCATGGAAAACTCGAAAATGGAAAAGAGGTCCCAAAAGCTATATACTGTCCATTAAACCCAAATATACTAGGACACTGATAGTTCCTACCAAATTCTTGCTGAAATATCTGTCTGCATCATCCAATGATAGAATTTCATTTAGACGCTGTTTGTATCATTGCTTTGAAGGAAAAAGTCAGTTCCAGAGCAGTCATCTGGTGGTGTCTCTAGTTGTCTAGAATGTGCTTCCTTGAAGATCATGTATCTGGGTAAACCTTAAGTGAATAATCAGAGATCTGACACAGCCTCTAGTTTATCGACAGCACTGACTGTGCTTCAGACAGGATTGCTCTTTATATAAGATTTTTTCCAACTTTGAAAAAATTTTAGTAAAATATACATGACATAAAATGTACCATTTTAACTATTTTAAGTGTAGAATTCAATGGCATTAAGTGCATTTAATTTTTTGTGCAACTTTTCTAACTTTTTATTATAAAAATCTTTAAAGTTTTGGAAAAATTCAGACCCGTACAATGAAGACCAACATAGTCACAACTTAGACTAAACAACTGTTAACATTTTTCCAAATTCACTTCAACTCTCGAGTACATTGGTGTGTGTGTGTGTGTAGGGATGTGTGTGTGGTGTGGGGGGGGGGTTGTGTCTGTGTGTTCTGTTTGAAAGTAGCTCACAGATTTCCCCTCTAAATATCTCACCTTGCATCTCCCAAAGATAAGCACATTCTCCTGTGTAACATCACCGTTATCCTGCATAAGAAAATTAATAGTTATTTTCTACTATCATCTAATATCTAGCTCATAATCAAATTTTCTTAAATGTTCCCAAAGTGTGTTTTATAGCTAGTTTTAGATTTGGTCATCTAATCAATGTATAATAATTGCATTGCTTGTGTCTCTTGGCACCCCTCCCCACAAGTCCTCACCATTTTTTTTTTTTTTTTTTGTCACTTCATTGATTTTTTTAAAGAGACAGGGCCAGTTGTCTGTTAAGATTGTCCCTCATTCTGGGACAATGTTGTTCTGTCCAGTTGTTCTCTTGTGGCATCATTTGACTTGTTTCTCCTATATCTATATTTTCTTTAAATTGGGAGATAATTCTAAGGGCTTGACTGTATTCAGTGTAAATATTTCTTTTAGATAAGAATTTCTCGATTAATGAGTAATTACACGTTGCATCGTATCAGGAGACACCTTATGTCAAATTGTCCCATGATCAGTGATGCTCAGTTTGACCCCTTAAAGAAGAATTTCTGTATCTTCTAAAGAGATATATTTTCCTTTTCTAAGCAAAAAAATTTTATAGTATCTAAACTAGTATAAACTAACATTTGTATATTTATGTAAACCTGTTTATTTATTTCTCCTTGAAAACTCTACATTTTAAAAGAAAATAGACGAGTTGAAAATTAACCTTGGTATTCAGAGTTATTTTCATGTAGTTTCTT